>JAWNOR010000012.1:0-308397 GCA_035045885.1 Drosophila borealis | reverse complement strand
TACTGGTTCCGGAGTTACATGGCGGTTGGATGGCGACTGTCGGATACACTTCTTGTGTGAACATGCCGCCCGCCTTGCGAAACATGCAAAAAAAAAAGGGAGAGGGAAGTGGCTCTGTTCCTACTGGTGAGCGCAGGAGCCGGACAGTATCCACCCGAAGACCGTGTTTTTTAGACCCAGTGGTGTCGCCGCCATGGCTCGGCAGGACGCCTCGGAGAATTAAATCGGGGTAGATATCCGAGCCCAACACCAGATTGGAGATTTCCGGCTGGAGCCAGCGATCGTCTGCCAATCGAACGTTGTTGAAGGGCTCATTCAGTCTCTCGCTGACGAGCTTCGTTGGAGTTCTATACTCGAGATTTTGGCATCACCTGCAGGATGACCTTCTCGCTGGAAGCTAGAGGTCCTGGAACCTATGATGGCCGAGCAAGCGTTGTCTTTACCGACGCGGGTGACGGATAGCCCGGAGGCCTTTGCCAAGGATGCGTCGATAAGATTTACCGGACAGCACGGGTCTAAGCGTTCCCGAGTGTCGCGGGTCGCCTTGCCGTTTCCAAGTCGGATTAGTGCTCTCGGGAGCACGGTTGTCTTTTGTGGTTCATCAAGCTGGACAAGGAGATGGGCACAATTGGTTTGCCAGAACTGCTCGGAGTCTCTTCTCTGGAGATAGCCGCGTGAACCTTTGGCACTTTCGCAACGACTCCGCTGCCGGGCGGCTCTTGGACCGGTCAGTTGTTAGCGTGGAGACATCGTGCTGTTACGTGAAGAAGGTTGAAAAGCATAATAGACATTAATTATGCGCTTTCTACGGATGGTCCGCAGACCTATAGATCTAGGATTCTAGTCTTTACTAGAGATTCTACTTGATGGAAAATGGAGACTAGATTCTATCGGGAGCAGGATCAGCTTAGAGATAGGTCTCTTGGAGACACCTCGGGCTGCTAACGACGTCGACCACTCGGACTCTTGGGTCTTCGCCAGGATAGGTCGTTTGGATTCGGCCTAGACGCCGAGACATTAATACTTGTGGTGGGGCACCTCTGCTCTGCTAGGTACCTCGTACATGGGGCTATTTATTGCAGTCGGTGGCCTGAGTAATTTTTGCGACTCTGTCTAGCTACAAAGGTAGTCCAGGCGCATGGTGGCTTATGAAGCCAAGCTAGCACAATTGTGGAATCTGTCCAATAGAACCAGTCGCCGCCAGCGGAAGGTAGCTGGGGATAGCTCCGACAGAAGTGCTGCTCCGCACAGCTCTAGTCGTGGCAAGGATAAACCGTCTTGACCAGAGCGACCCTCGTTTTCGCTGTTAGGAGATGTACTGAGATGCGATCTTGTATCTCAGTACGCACGTAAATGGCGGCCCCATATGCACGCTGCGAAGCATTACGAAAACCCGTGGTATTGAATAGTCCCCTGTGGGCGGAATTCGACCCATCTAGGGATGCGAATCACACTGAGGCCCGGATACTCTTATCGAAATAAATTCCACTTACTGAGAAGACTCTCAGGTAGCGGATCGTCCCAGCCCAGTTCTTGGAGACAAATCTCCTGAATGAATATTTTTGCCTGAACAATGACTGGTCCCAGCCAACCTGCTGGATCGAACAGTTTGGCAATCTGTGAAAGGACTTCACGTTTGGAGACGGACTGCTTGGTTGTTAGATCGGATGGAGCGAAAAAGAACTCATCGGTGTCAGCTTTCCATCTGATCCCGAGAGTCTTTGCCGAACAAGCCTCCTCGATCTCTAAGAAGTCGGCGCGAAGCAAGTAGTCCTTGGGAATCGCTCTTAGCAAGTCCTTTTCATTGAGATGTCCATTTTCGCAAGGGGAACCCAGCAGATTCAAGGGCTTTGCGGAGTTCTGCAATTGCTTGACCTGCCGTTGATTTGGAATGGGCTCCCGCTAGTACATCGTCGACATACATATTGTTTGCGATAATGTGACTTGCTAAGGGATAGAGCTCGAAGTCACGAAGCTCGTTGTCCTTTGTTCGGAACAGAATTCTCTGATAGGGCGTGTTTTGGGATGCACAAGTATCTGCCGATACATTTTCGTGATATCGGCATTGAAGACATATCGGAAGAAGCGCCATCTTAGAATTTGAATGGTTAAGTCGGATTGCAGAACGGGCCCTGCATGTAGCACATCGTTCAGACTTTTACCATTCGATGACGGGTGGGAGGCGTTAAATACTACGCGGAGCTTGGTCGTGGTGCTGTCAGGCTTGTGAACAGCATGGTGTGGTAGATAAAAGTTATCCGAACCATTGCTTGGAGGGACTTGTCGCATGTGACGTAAGGCCAGATATTCCTGGATCACCGCATCGTACTGCTCCTTAAAGGTGGCATTTTGCCAGACAATTCTCATTTCGTAGAAATTGAGCTAGTGCGATGGACCTTGAGTGGCCTAACTGGATGTGATCGAAATTCTTGAATGGCAGTGTGACCAAGTATCTGCCGTTTTTATCCCTTTTAATGGTTTTTGGAAATTGCGTCACAAAACAGGTCGGATTCCTTTTCCAGCTTTACTGGAATAGCCTCCACCTCCCAAAATTTTGTGAGCAGTTTATCCAAGCTCGCATTTGGATTTTAGCGAGACTTGAGTCGAAAAGGATGCGACAGATTTGGCACTGGTCTTAGAAACGGGGCCTGTAAGGATCCAGCCGAAAATCGTTTCTTGACCAAGGAGAGTGCCACATATGTTGGGATAGGAGCCACCTAACAATATGGATGGGAGGATATCGGCGCCGAGAAGCACGTCTATCTGTGAGCTCCTATAGAAAGAGGGATCGGCCATGTGTAATTTTGGGAGTTCTTCTTCAAAAGCAGTTTGGGGGATGGTGTAGGAGGGCAAATTGCCTGCTAGCTTTGGAAGAACGTACGCCGAGGTTTTAATATGAACCCTGGGTTTTATCGGAGAGCAAATATTAAAATGGCAAAGTTTTTGAGGTTGAGCCGAAATAGCTTGATTCAAACCGGAGACCTGTGCGTCGACGGGTTGATAAGAAGTTTAACCCTTTTGAACAATCGCTCTGAAATAAAGGTCGCTTCCGACCCAGAGTCGATTAATGCCCGAAGCTGTATACTTTGTGCCCAAATGACACACTTGGATGACAGCCGTACCGAGGAGAACACCATGTGAGTTTGCGGAAAAGTAGTTTTGAACGGTAGCTTGGGTCGAAGTAGAAGTGGACTGTATAGACGAAGGAGGGTTCAAAACTATTGGTGTTGTGGAAGCTGAGGGCACCTGGGGTCTGTCACGGGGGAGCAGCGTGTTGTGACGTCCCTTGCACGTGAAACAACTATGTGCGCTGGTGCAGTCTTTCAATTGGTGCTGTCTGGCGAAGCAGTTTAAGCTCAACTTTTGTTGCTTAATGACGGAAACTCTCTCGGGTACGGACATTTGTAGAAAACGTGGGCATAGACGCACGGGATGGTTTTCCTTCTGGCACAATTTGCAGTGTTGTGACTTTGTGGTCACTGTTGCCTCGAAGGTTCTCAGGTGGTTAGACTCTTTTCTTGTGGGTTTGGACTGGGGTGGCGTATGTGTGGTAGGTCGTACATCCTCTATCGCCTCCAAGGTGCGATATCGGTCGATCAGAAATGAATTCATCTCGGACCATTGAGGTATCTCTGCCTTATCGTGGAGCGATTGTTCCCATAACGACAGCGTGATCTTAGGCAATTTAGAGGAGCACAAGAAAATAAGCAGACAATCCCAATTTGCGGTGCTCACCCTCACCCTCACAAGTCGAGAGCCGTTAAACACCCCTGGATGGTGCCCTGAAGCTCTTTAAGGGCGGCTCCAGACTCTTGTGTTGCTGAGGGAGATTTAAAAGAATTTTCAATTGACTATTGACTAATAGTCGCTTATTCTCAAATCTCTCTGTCAGGCTCGCCCACGCTGACTGAAAGCCGTCATTCGTGAGCGGGGACTTGGAGACAATTGCCCTAGCTTCGCCGCTGGTTTTGGAATTTAGATGGAACAATTTTTCCACCGGCGTCAATCTTGGATTGTTAATATAAACCGCTGTAAACAAGTCTCGGAAAGTAGGCCAGCGTAGGTAATCCCTGCAACCCCTGGACATGGAGAAGTTGGAGGGGGTTGCTCAATTGTCTATTAAAGGCCGTGGCTCTTTCTATTTTTCACTTAGTTGAGCCGCACATCGCTCGTAAACGGACTACTGAGTAATCATATTTAGCTTGCATAGCCACCAGGTCACTGCTGCTGCAAGCGCCTTGGTTCGAGCTCTGGAACATAGCTCGTACTCGCGTTCTGCCTTTTCCCATAAAGTCTTAATCTGATCTCATCGGACTTGGAGAGTGAACAGTGACACGTCACTGTCCGCTGCGTCATTGATCTTCACTTCAAACTGGCCTAGTCGGTCAGTTATAGAAACGAAGTCGTTCAGTGCCATTTCGCTTGACTTCTTCAGTTTTTGCGTAGTCGAACGGGTAATTTTTGGGGGTAAAATCTCTTGTTGGAATCGGACTCACAGTCTTGCGGTCAGTTGTGCTGGTACTCTCGACCTTGAGTTTCCCGAAAACTGCTCTATGTGAGGTTAAGGTCGCTTTGACTCCTTAACGGACAGTGCTGTGAGTCGTTTGTAGCTGTTTTGATCACCACCGATTGGCATACTAGGCTCTTCACAGGAGCCAAAAATTGTAATAACCAGGTGAAATGTGATCAAATACAAATAATTTGAATCAGCCGAGCGAAAACGGAATAAGAAATGGCACAGGAACGATGGAATCGAGAAATCAGAATCAAATGGAATGACCGAAATGGTGTGCACTATTGAGTCCAACGAAATCGGAAAATGTTGTTAAATTAATTATTTAACTAATAATTTACTAAATTGAAATCGAAAAATTTTGTTAAATAAATTATTTTACTAATAATTTACTCTATTCTTGTGCACCGTGTTTCGTTTTGCTCTGCGCACTCGCAACTTTTGCTTATTCTTTTTACGCTGGTAGTAATTATAGCATATTGTAAGAAACCTTGCACGTTCAAGCAGGCTGATGATTCTGCATTGCCGCAATTTGTTAATTGCTGGCTGTGTGAGAATATAATGCATGTGCTAAATGCGGCAAAGCTGAATGAAGGGTGACGGCGATGCCAAGATCGCTGCAATTACTAAGAAGGGCTGCGGCTGCTTGCGTTGGTCGTGCCCAGGAATGTATCGATGCTTGCACCTTGATCTCTCCAGAATGTATAAGTCTGTCAGAAATCACCTCCCAAAACTAAATAACGGACCAGGCAGCTCTCGAGCAGGTTTGACTCGAGATTTGAGTTGCTTAGCAACTACAAATTCGAGTCTCCATCCACCTGCTGCTTGGAGCCTCACCTTTTGCAGATGCCCTCTCCGTCTGTCCAGACACCTTTGCCTCTGTTGTCCCTGCCTAGCAACCCTGGGATTCATCTCCAATGTTATCATTATCGCCTTCTCCGAGCGACTGCCCAAATATTACCCTCGCTCTATCCCCTCGTAATAGTCCTACTAGACTCAGTACCCTGAATCTGTCCCAGTTGTGCTACCTCCTGCCTCAGCCTCCTCAGCTCCTGGCTGCAAAGGTAGACCTGCGCGGAATCTTGCCCATGTTGTTAAAAATAATCATGGTGCCTCTTGCGCCCCACCAAATCCTGTTCTCCCTGCAGCCCCATCAGCTCCTACGTTAACTGTTGCAACCCCTCGTAGGGTAAGTTTTTGGTGTCTCTGACTCTTGTCGGACAATTACCTCTTGAGTCATTGGCAGCCTCCATATTGTTAGCAAATCTTCTGCTAGCGTATCAATTAACAAATTTAATTTCTTAATTCTTCGCTAAATATCATCTTTCAAAATAAATGTTTCACATGTTATGTTCCCAATCATTTGTGATCCCAAATTTTTGGCCTCCACATATGATTGTCCACGAGTTCAAGCCAAAAAAAAAGCGTAACCAGCCTGTCACCCTTCCAGTCCCTTCAATACAGGGTACCATTTCTGCCCCAAAAACTAACTTCTTCTTCTGACCAAGTCTTTATTCATTATCAGAATGTCAGAGGTCTTATTTCAAAACTTAAAAATCTGTTCATGGCCAGCACTTCTTTCGATTCGGATATAATCGCATTTTCAAGAAACATGGTTAAACTCAACCATATCTGACTTTGGTTTTTCGAATAATTTTTATTTATAGAAATGATTGGCCGATATATCTGGACGGAAAACAAAAAGTCTGAGTGAGTAGAATGCGAGTGATGGGAAGACGCGGAGGTGTAAATAAGAAAATCAAGAAAAGAATAGCACACAAGTGGCTATTATATACACCGTCTCCCGCGTGGGCAACAGCCCAGAAGTTACAAGCCGAGTTTGATTATCTCAAATCAATTCTTGCCATATGTCTAGGTAAAAATGCCCGAAATCCAAGACAGTTTTACAATTTTGTAAACTCAAAGCGTAAATCTTCAAGTTTGCCATCTTCTTTTTCTCTCGGGATGGATAAAGCTAGCAATGACTCTGATTCTGCTAACTTTTTTGCTATTTTTTTTCAATCAACTTACTCTTCAGTCTGTCCTAATAATAATTCTCACCCTTATAGTATTACTTCCTTTAATTCTATACCTCCCCCTATTATTTCCCATTCCTCTCTCCTTTTAGCTTTAAATTCTTTAAAATCTTCTTTCTCTCCTGGACCTGACAATATCCCTAGTTGTCTACTCAAGGAGTGTAGTTCTTCCCTTGTTTATCCATTGCTAAAGCTTTTTAATCTATCCCTTGAATCTTCTGTCTTTCCATCTCTTTGGAAAGAATCTTATATCATTCCTCTCCACAAGAAAGGTGGAAAGTCTGATATACTAAATTACAGGGGCATTGCAAAACTGTCCGCTATTCCTAAAGTATTTGAAAAAATAATCACTTCGCATTTGCAGCATTTCTGTAAATCAGTTGTTTCCCCTGTTCAACATGGATTCGTAAAGAATTGGTCTACTACGACCAATCTGCTTGAGTTTACTTCCTTGGTAAATGATGCTTTCCTTTCGAAAATGCAATCTGATGTCATTTACACTGACTTCTACTGAAGCGTTTGACTCCGTGCACCATGACATTTTACTTTTTTAACTTGACCGAATAGGTTTTCCTCCGTCTCTTTTGCTTTGGATTAGTTCTTATTTAAAAGGTAGGACCCAAAGAGTAATGCTGAGGCTGACTACCTCTAAACAGGTTCACGTTACTTCTGGTGTTCCTCAAGGTAGTCATCTTGGACCTTTACTCTTTGCTCTTTTTATAAATGATCTCCCCTCTGTTATATCCCATGCCCGTGTACTCATGTATGCGGACGACGTGAAACTTATTCTATCATACACCAATCCCCTACATCATACTCGTCTTCAAGACGAATTGAACGCTATGCAACTTGGGTGCTCGGCCAATCATTTGCATCTGAATTGTTCAAAGTGTATGTTTATGACATTTAATCGTACTACGCCTTATCTTGTCAATTATACAATCGACAATACCCCAAAGCAACGTATACTAATAGTTAAGGATTTAGGCGTTCTTTTTGATTCTAAACTCTGTTTCAATCTTCACATAGATACCATCGTTAATGAGGCAAAAGTTGTACTTGGATTCATTAAACGATGGTCTAAAGAATTTAACGATCCTTTTATAACGAAACTTCTGTACATCTCTCTTGTTCGCCCTATCCTTGAATACTGCTCTTGCATCTGGTCTCCGCAGTATAACAACAAACAGGATCGAATTGAATCTGTTCAGAAGCAATTTCTGCTTTTTGCCTTACGAGGTTTAAATTGGGACCCTAATCTTCGGTTGCCATCCTATTCCAGCAGGCTGCTTCTTCTTAATCTTCCGTCGTTAACCAACCGTAGGACATTTCTCGGTGTTGTCTTTCTACATAAGTTGGTTGTTGGCGATATAGATTCTCCTTTTCTGTTAGGGCGTCTTCAATTCTCTGTTCCGGCTAGACCAACCAGAAATTACCGCCCCTTATTCCTATCGACGTGCACAACAGACTACGCTATGCACAATTCTTTTCGCGTGCTATGTAAAAATTACAATAGTTTGCATCACGTTTTCTCTACCGAACTTTTCTCTACCCCTAATAAAATCGTTACTTTCAGGATACCTTCGGGAAGTCACTGACCATTCCCAGCTATGAGCAGGGGCATGGCTAGCCGGACTGGCTGTAAATTTTCCCCACCTGGTCGGTGATTTCCCATTACTTTCCCAATACTATCTCTTTATTCTATCTACTTAACAAATAAATAAATAAGCAAATAAAACACCTCCATCGGTCGGTGATGCTATTTGAAATTTGTGTTCTCTATCTAGGCTTTTAGCATTTAATTTTTCTAATTGTATTTATAATGTGTTGAATAATTGGAAGACACTCGTTTTGTCGACCACATATAAATAAATAAATCAAATAAAAATAAAAAAAAAAAAACAAAAAAAATGAATAAAAATAAAATACACAATCAAGAAATAAAAAATTGTATATTTATTGGAGCATGTATTACATATTCAACAAACACTTACATCCGACTATTAAACACCACAAAAATTAATGAAATAGTAGATTTTGAAAATATTTCCTATGAGCCATTCATTCATAAATACAATGTTCTACACCCACCTAATGTCGAGAGACGAAATCAAGTATTAGCAAAATTAAATATAAATTTTCCCAAACAATTTGCTATACTATTAAATGAACTTGGCACTGAATATAGTGACATTTTAGGACTAGAATCAGAAACAATCTCTATAAATACCTTTTATAAAAAAAAGTTGAGATTAAAAGTCCTCGTCTTTATATATAAAAAAGTATACATAAAAAATTATAGAATTACACATCTACATAAAGAAGAAATTAAATCCCAGAAAGATAAATAAATACGCGAATACAACAGCCCACTCTTGCTTATACCTAAGAAACCTGTACCAGGTTCGACTGACAAAAGATGGTGACTAGTAGTAGATTATCGTCAGATTAATTAAAAATTACTAGCGGATAAGTTCCCACTTCCAAGAATAGAAGATAAGTATTCTTGATCAACTAGGACGAACAAAATATTTTTCATGCCTCGACCTTATGTCTGGATTCCACCAGATTGAACTTCACAAAGATTCTCGAAATATAACATCTTTTTCAACGAGTGATGGCTCTTATCGCCTCATGCGATTGCCATAAGGATCAAAAATAGCGCCAAACTCATTCCAAAGAATGATGACAATAGCATTTTCAGGCCTTGAACCTTCCCAAGCTTTTATATATATGGATGACTTGATAGTTATAGGTTGTTCCAAAAAACACATGATTAAAAATCTAACAAATGTTTTTGATGTGTATCGGAAACACAACCTTAAGCTACATCCAGAGAAATGCTCATTTTTCATGAACAAAGTAAATTTTCAAGGTCACAAATGCACTGACAAGGGTATCTTACCAGTTGACAATATCCAGTCCCCACGGACGCAGATAGCACTAGAAGATTTGTTGCATTTTGCAATTATTTACGACGTTTTATTAAAAAACTTATCGGATTATTCTCGTCATATAACACGTATATGCAAAAAGAATGTTAAATTCGAATGGACAGCTGAACGTCAGTCAGCGTTTGAATATCTAAAAGTAGAATTAATTAAGCCATAATTGCTACAATACCCTGATTTCAGCAAGAAATTTATCATTACTACTGACGCAAGTAAGCAAGCGTGCGGAGCAGTTCTTACACAAAAACCCGATGGTACACATCTACCAGTAGCATACGCCTCAAGAACCTTCACAAAGGGCGAGAGCGCAAAATCAACAATAGAAAAAGAGTTAGCAGCAATCCACTGGGCAATAAAACATTTTCGTAAATACGTTTATGGCAAACATTTCATAGTAAAAACAGATCACAGACCGTTAACTTATCTATTCTCAATGGTAAGCCCAAACTCAAAACTAACACGAATGAGATAAGAACTAGAAGAATATGAATTTACAGTAGAATATTTTAGGAGTAAAGATAATCATGTAGCGGATGCGTTATCAAGAATAACCATTCAAGAACTCGCAGATTTACAAGTAAAAGTTAACAGAAAACCTCCTGGGCAAGAAAAGATCAAGTAGATTTGCCTATGCAAACTCTTGACAAAGCTTCTAAGCCCAACGTATATGAAGTCATTTAAAGTGAGGAAGTACGAAAAGTAGTGGCCTTGCTGATAATAAATAATATATGTTTCTATAAACATGGAAAACAAATTATAGCAAGAATTGATGTTAGCGATTTGTACACCAATGGAACATTTGACTTAGGTCAGTTTTTCTAAAGCCTTGAAAAAGAAACCGGTATCATGACGATCCCATACAAGAAGGTCACCCTGGCATTTCGAGAACGCTAGCTAAAATAAAAAGACACTACTGCTGGAAAAATATGACACGTCATATAACCAACTACATACGTAGCTGTCCGAAATGTCAGAGGTCAAATACGACAAAACATACTAAGACACCCCAATATTGGCATTTGATAGAGTGATAGGGGATACTAGAGGTCCGCTACCCAAATCAGAAAATGGTAACGAATACACAATCATATTAATATGTGACCCAACAAAATACCTTGCTGCGATTTCAATTGCAAAAAAAATATGCAAAAATCAATTACAAAAGCGATATTTGGATCTTTTATACTGAAGTTCGGTCCAATGAAGACGTTCATTTCGGACATGGAAACTGAATATAAAAATTCTATTATCAATGACTTGTGCAAATATTTGAAAGTGGAAAATATAACTTCAACTTAATATTACCGCCAGAAAGTTGGAACAATAGAAAGAAGTCATAGAACTTTTAACGAATACATTCGTTCATATATATCGGTTGATAAAATTGATTGGGATGTATGGCTTCAATATTTCGTTTATTGTTTCAACACAACCCCCTCAATGGCACATTAGTTATTGTCCATATGAGTTAGTTTTCAGCAAAAAAAAGTAATTTGCCATCGTTATTTAATTCAGTAAGTAATATAAGTCCATTATACAATAAAGAAGACTATGCTAAAGAAAGTAAATATAGATAAGAAGTAGCATATAAACGAGCAAGAGTAATGCTCGAAGAAAATGAAAGTAAGAATAAACAGTTATACGATTTAAAAAGTAAATGCCATAGGAATATCAATAGGAGATAAAGTCTTACTAAGAAATGAAACAGGTCATAAGCTAGTTTTTAATTATATTGGACCATATAAGGTCACTGGTATACAGGATAGAGATATAACCGCTCCGCTGCCGGCGTCGCTGTTACTGTTTCAACACGACCCCCTCTATGACACATAACTAATGTCCATATGAGTAAGTTTTCAGCAAACACAGTAATTTGCCATCGTATTTTAATTCAGTAAATAATATAAGTCCTTTATACAATATACAGGACTATGCTAAGAAAAGTGAATATAGATTAGAATTAGCATATAAACGAGCAAGAGTAATGCATGAAAAAAAAATAGAAGGAATATGCAGTCATAGGAGATAAGGTCCTACTAAGAAACGAAACTGGTCATAAGCTAGAATTTAATTATACTCGACCACATAAGGTCACTGGTATAAAAGATAGTGATAATATAGTAATATCAGTTTCTAAAAATAAACAAGTAAGAGGTTCTAGTCGAGAGCTGCCGACTAGGGGTTAGCCTGAACCCTCTTATTCCAACCCCAAATGCAACTCGCACTACGCGCTCGTTTGCTTTAGAAGTAATAAAGAAAAATTAAAATAAAACAAGTAAGAGGTTCTAGTCGGGAGTTCCCGACTAAGGGAAACCCTGAACCCTCTTCTTCCAACACCAAATGCAGATCGCGCTGAGCGCTCGTTTGATTTAGTAGTTATAAATAAAAATGAAAAGATAAAAAATTGTTCCTCTGGCAGGGTTCGAACCTGCAACTAACCGCACCACTTGCCGCTACCTCTACTCAAGGACCACACCAATAACTGAGCTATAATGAGAAAAAAAAAACAATTAAAATAACAGCACAGAAAACAATACAATCGCAATGGCAATGCTGTTGATAGAATTCAAAGCAGACGCGGATCAATGTGTGTGGGTGTACATGTATACAGAAATTCTTGCAATTTGCGCAGCACCTATGCTGCTAACACGTGCGACATAACTTTTTGTGATTCTTAACCTATCTTAATGAAATTTTCGACACTAGATCTTATTGTAGAATAGAATAAAGAAAATATGTGTAATCTCAAAAATTTAATTGCAAATAAATTGTGGCTTAAATTGATAGGCAATACAAGTTGGATAATTAACTTGATTTATAGCTTTGCGGTGGTAGCGGGGAGGGGGCGATAGGTATAGAATGAAAGAAACTTGAGATATATATACTATTCTAGAAGCTACATGTTAAGTTCGGTGACTCTAGCTCTTATTATTTACCAAAATTGGTCAAAAAACAGGATTTCGATAACGAGTTTTATCGTTTACTTGGAAACGGGTCAAGTTATCGAATATCGGAAACAAACTCGATCTGCGCGGACACTAGGAGGACCTACAGCTAAAATTTCTCTAGCTCTTAAAGGTTCTGAGATCCGTGCGTTAATACATACGGACGGACGGTCGGACGGATGGACGGGCAGACATACGGACAGACAGACGGATATAGCTAGATCGACTCGGCTGTTGATGGTAATCAAGAATATATATACTTTATGGGGTAGGAGATGCTTCCTTCTGCATGTTACAAACATTTGCACAATTACATTTAATCCTTTTTACCCATTATCAAAGGGTTCAGGGTATAAAAACAGAAGTTTCAAAAGGATAGGTTAAAAATGTTTACTTCATAATCATTTTAGTGTGGCCATGCATAAGAATATCCATATGATTGATCATACTATTCTTATTATTCTTATTAATATTAAATTAAATAATATTTGTACATTTTTCATTTTTACAATACAAAAAAATCTATATTAAAAAAAAACAGCCTGTTCAGCCAAAAAAAACACAAAAAAAATATATTCCTAATAATTAAATTTATATTTTTATATTCATATATTTTTAAATTTTGATATTTTTACACTTTCAAAAAAAAATACAATTTTATTAACATTATATTACGTTATTCTTCTAAAAGGGAAGGTGTAGTGTGTATATGCCTTAAAAGAACACCCTGTATTCAAATATAAGGTATGCGGCACTCTGTTGCATACAATAACAATTATACGTTAAAAAAAGCCCGGAGCCACTTTATGTATTGGCTCTGGCTCACATTATTACGCAGCGCGGTTCACTAGCCTCTCTAGCTAACCGGTTATGCTTAAGCTGCATATCCCAACTACATTATATTACGTTATTCTTCTAAAAGGGAAGGTGTAGTGTGTATATGCCTTAAAAGAACACCCTGTATTCAAATATAAAGTATGCGGCACTTTGTTGCAGACAATAACAATTATACGTTAAACAAGCCCAGAGCCACTTTATGTATTGGCTCTGGCTCACATTATTACGCAGCGCGGTTCACTAGCCTCTCTAGCTAACCGGTTATGCTTAAGCTGCATATCTCGCGCTCCGTCTGAGCGCATTCCATGAGCAACAAACATATGCTCAATAACACAAGCTATGCAAGCTACTCGCTCTCTCTCTCTCTCTTTGTAGCTGTTAACCAATAACAGTATAAGTATATACATGTATCCATAGGCTAAGTGCGTTATATTGACTTTGAATAAATTCATTCTAAAGAACAATGCAAACCAGCACTGACATGCTTTTGTCAATCAATGTGAAATATTTATAACACTATAAAAGTGGAACATTGATGATAATGCAATCAAAGTGGAATTTCATTATTACACTATTAACAGTATGCAATTGCGATTATCTTGTTTATTATTCTGTGCTGCTATTTTAATTCGGTATTTTCCTATTAAGACACAATAATTGGCGATGACAAGTAGTGCGGACTGTTAAGTGTGTCCCTAAGATCGATAATGAAGTGTGCAGACATATTTCGATATACAGTGCTTTCTTTACGTCTATTTTATTTCCCGACTGATTATTGTTTTGGATTATTGAAAAAAGTTGGGAGCGGATTTTTGTTATGCCAAAGAATAATTTACCTAGAAGCAAATTTTCCTCTCCGCTTGCAACTTTTTTCTTTCGCCTCCGTGACAATTGCGATGTCGCCTGCGAAGCCTACGATGCTGCAACCAGGTGGTATGGCAGCTAGAAGGAAGCACACCACTTAAATATTCTAAATTTGTAAAAATAAATCTTAGAGGCCCAAATTTATAAATTCTTGGTGACAATAACATTTCTGGCGTGGGACTGATCATAAACATCCGCCACAATCATTATTACCACCAAATGTCCAATTCCGCAACGCAGCTCAAATTCAGGGTCTTAAAATATTCCAGAAAACTCACAAAGAGAACAAATAATGAGAGCATTGCTAAAAGAGAGAGAGCTCATGATTTTAAGGGCTCTTAGCCGAGGTGTGCTAAGCGTTGACAACCGTTTAGAGTTTGAGTTAATCCGACACATCCCAACCAACTTCGTTAGGCCGCGCATACCGACTTATCTAATTGTCGCAGCCGGTAGGATACGCAAGTGATGTAAGACCATTAAAGGACAATTGTTTTCCCAGGCCTTAAACGCAAATCGTAGCCGACGAATCGATCGAGCGCGAAAAGCAATATCATTCGAAGTCGTATCCGCAAACTTGCCGCGAATGACTGTTGACCGTTCACGGATTAAACATATTCTAGGCCAATCAAAAACCCGACATTGCATTTTTATTGCAATAATCTAGTAACTCAATTAAGTATTAACTAATTATCAATCAGAGCTACAAGGTAGTGCATTTTGTTCACTACATAACAGTTAGTGTGCCCTTGGTCTTGCATATCTTTCGATCCCTGCAAATCGCACTGATTGGTAATCGTGACAAGACAAAATACCCAACAACATAACAAGAGTGAAGTGAATAAAAATGGCACAACCGACAGAGCCCGTACTCCAGTTAAGTGAGTTACATCTATCACAAGCACTAGGCCAGATAAGGCAAGTGCCAACGTTCCTCGGAGCCACCGAACAAATAAGCGATTTAACCTTATAAGAGAAGAAAATCAAATGAATACAATGTTGTAAGCAAACGCACTAAATAACACTGTAAAAGACGTTATAATGAAGAAATTACCCAAAAGATTGTTCATGACTTTAGCCCGTCGTGACATAATAACATTTTCCAAACTTAGACAAGTAGCACAAATAGAAGGTGTGTACTACTAAATATTGTCCGATAGAACTAAAAACCCAAAATAATCAGAATAGTCCAACCACTTCCAATAAAAACCGGAGTAATAACGACTATCGTGAGAGCAGGAAAACTCAAAATTATAGCCACACACCTAATCCACAAAATTATAATAGCAGCACGCCCACTGATTGACCAGGAGTTTTGACAGAAGTTGAACAAAGGCAGGGCACAAAATCACCTTAATTACCAAAACCAACAAAATCATTTATCCGACCCTAACCAGCTGCCTCGGAATCGGAAACCGATGGAGAAAAATCGACCCATACATCAAATTAACAATGAATAATAGATTACAAAAACAAAACTGTACGAATAAATGATTACACATTTTTACAATGCAAAACAATTCAGAAATAGAATTGCCAGAGGTCGAATCCCACCCCGAATATCTCCAGCCCCATCTGATGACGAACAATTTGTGTTCGCCATCAGAGTTCAATAAATTCCACCTAGATCATCTAATCGACGAAGAAAAAGGCAAATTAACAAAAGTCTTGCTAGAGTTTGGTGACATTCAGTACCGAGAAGGTGAAAATTTGACTTTCACAAGTACTGTCAAACATGATATCCAAACAAATCACGAAGACCCGGGTTATAAAAAAACCATATTAATATGCCCAAACATGCGACCAAAAAGTCGATAATCTTACCAAGATATGCTTAAACAGGGGATAATTCGCAAGTCGAAATCACCGTATTGTTCGCCTAATATGAGTGATGCATCCGGCAAACAAATATTTAGGATGGTCATTGACTATCGAAGTGTTAATGAAGTCACAGTAGATGACAAAAACCCTATACCAGCAAATTCAAATGGATGAAAACTCAATTCCTAAGACAGTTTTTACAATCAAAAATGGACATTACGAGTACACTCGAATGCCGTTTGGCTTAAAAAACCTCATTGCAACTTTTCAACGCTTCATGAACAATCTCCTTAATGGTGTGATCTACAAGGATTGTCTTGTCTATATGGACAGCATTATTGTATACTGCACTCATTGGAGCACTTTGCATACAGAAATTTTTGGAATTTGCGCTAACTGATGCTAGCACGTGCGCACATAACTTTTGTGTTTTTAACCGATCTTAATGAAATTTTTGACAGTACATCTTATTGTTGAATAGAATATAGAATATTTGTGTATTCTCAAAAAGTCAAGTGCATATAAAGTGTGGCTTAAATTGATGTGTAATACAAGTTGGATAATTAACTTAATTTATAGCTTTATGGTGGCAGCGAGGATGTGTGGCGATAGGTATAAAATGAAAGACACTTAATATATTTACTATTCTAGAAGCTACATGTTAGGTTCGGTGACTCTAGCTCTTATTATTTACCAAAATTGGTCAAAAAACAGGATTTCGATAACGATTTTTATCGATTACTTGGAAACGGGTCAAGTTATCGAATATCGGAAACAAACTCGATCTGCGCGGGCACTAGGAGGACCTACAGCTAAAATTTCTCTAGCTCTTAAAGGTTCTGAGATCCGTGCGTTAATACATACGGACGGACGGTCGGACGGATGGACGGGCAGACATACGGACAGACAGACGGATATAGCTAGATCGACTCCGGCTGTTGATGGTAATCAAGAATATATATACTTTATGGGGTAGTAGATGCTTCCTTCTGCATGTTACAAACATTTGCACAATTACATTAAATCCTTTTTACCCATTATCAAAGGGTTCAGGGTATAAAAACAGAAGTTTCAAAAGGATAGGTTAAAAATGTTTACTTCATAATCATTTTAGTGTGGCCATGCATATGAATATCCATATGATTGATCATACTATTCTTATTATTCTTATTAATATTAAATTAAATAATATTTGAACTTTTTTCATTTTTACAATACAAAAAAATCTATATTAAAAAAAAAACAGCCTGTTCAGCCAAAAAAAACACAAAAAAAATATATTCCTAATAATTAAATTTATATTTTTATATTCATATATTTTTAAATTTTGATATTTTTACACTTTCAAAAAAAAATACAATTTTATTAATATTATATTACGTTATTCCTCTAAAAGGGAAGGTGTAGTGTGTATATGCCTTAAAAGAACACCCTGTATTCAAATATAAGGTATGCGGCACTCTGTTGCATACAATAACAATTATACGTTAAAAAAGCCCGGAGCCACTTTATGTATTGGCTCTGGCTCACATTATTACGCAGCGCGGTTCACTAGCCTCTCTAGCTAACCGGTTATGCTTAAGCTGCATATCCCAACTACATTATATTACGTTATTCCTCTAAAAGGGAAGGTGTAGTGTGTATATGCCTTAAAAGAACACCCTGTATTCAAATATAAGGTATGCGGCACTCTGTTGCATACAATAACAATTATACGTTAAAAAAGCCCGGAGCCACTTTATGTATTGGCTCTGGCTCACATTATTACGCAGCGCGGTTCACTAGCCTCTCTAGCTAACCGGTTATGCTTAAGCTGCATATCCCACGCTCCGTCTGAGCGCATTCCATGAGCAACAAACATATGCTCAATAACACAAGCTATGCAAGCTACTCGCTCTCTCTCTCTCTCTCTCTCTTTGTAGCTGTTAACCAATAACAGTATAAGTATATACATGTATCCATAGGCTAAGTGCGTTATATTGACTTTGAATAAATTCATTCTAAAGAACAATGCAAACCAGCACTGACATGCTTTTGTCAATCAATGTGAAATATTTATAACACTATAAAAGTGGAACATTGATGATAATACAATCAAAGTGGAATTTCATTATTACACTACGTCTATTTTATTTCCCGACTGATTATTGTTTTGGATTGTTGAAAAAAGTTGGGAGCGGATTTTTGTTATGCCAAAGAATAATTTACCTAGAAGCAAATTTTCCTCTCCGCTTGCAACTTTTTTCTTTCGCCACCGTGACAATTGCGATGTCGCCTGCGAAGCCTACGATGCTGCAACCAGGTGGTATGGCAGCTAGAAGGAAGCACACCACTTAAATATTCTAAATTTGTAAAAATAAATTTATAAGTTCTTGGTGACAATAACATTTCTGGCGTGGGACTGATCATAAAATCAAAGACCACAAGACATAAACATCCGCCACAATCATTATTACCACCAAATGTCCAAATCCGCAACGCAGCTCAAATTCAGGGTCTTAAAATATTCTAGAAAACTCACAAAGAGAACAAATAATGAGAGCATTGCTAAAAGAGAGAGAGCTCATGATTTTAAGGGCTCTTAGCCGAGGTGTAAGCTAAGCGTTGACAACCGTTTAGAGTTCGAGTTAATCCGACACATCCCAACCAACTTCGTTAGGCCGCGCATACCGACTTATCTAATTGTCGCAGCCGGTAGGATACGCAAGTGATGTAAGACCATTAAAGGACAATTGTTTTCCCAGGCCTTAAACGCAAATCGTAGCCGACGAAACGATCGAGCAAACTTGCCGCGAATGACTGTTGACCGTTCACGGATTAAACATATTCTAGGCCAATCAAAAACCCGACATTGCAATTTTATTGCAATAATCTAGTAACTCAATTAAGTATTAACTAAGTATCAATCAGAGCTACAAGGTAGTGCATTTTGTTCACTACATAACAGTTAGTGTGCCCTTGGTCTTGCATATCTTTCGATCCCTGCAAATCGCACTCATTGGTAATCGTGACAAGACAAAATACCCAGCAACATAACAAAAGAGTGAAGTGAATAAAAATGGCACAACCGACAGAGCCCGTACTCCAGTTAAGTGAGTTACACCTATCACAAGCACTAGGCCAGATAAGGCAAGTGCCAACGTTCCTCGGAGCCACCGAACAAATAAGCGATTTATACGACGCATCGACTTACATAATGCAATATACCCGACAAGAAATGTGCGCCAACATAGCGTCCTTTTTTGAGCTATCGTGATGCAGATAGGAGGAGAAGCACAGAGAATCATGCAGCTATCCGCTGCCAAAACCTGAACTGAACTAAGGGCAGAGCTCATCTCGGAATTCAAAAGGCAATAACCATGTGAGAAAGAAGACGAATTCACAACACACCCTTCACTAGAAGTACTCGTAAGTTTGTTGAAGACTTAGAATACAAATCATATATTATATCGAATAACCTTTAAGAGAAGAAAATCAAATGAATACAATGTTGTAAGCAAACGCACTAAATAACACTGTAAAAGACGTTATAATGAGGAAATTACCCAAAAGATTGTTCATGACTTTAGCCCGTCGTGACATAATAACATTTTCCAAACTTAGACAAGTAGCACAAATAGAAGGTGTGTACTACTAAATATTGTCCGATAGAACTAAAAACCCAAAATAATCAGAATAGTCCAACCACTTCCAATAAAAAACCGGAGTAATAACGACTATCGTGAGAGCAGGAAAACTCAAAATTATAGCCACACACCTAATCCACAAAATTATAATAGCAGCACGCCCACTGATTGACCAGGAGTTTTGACAGAAGTTGAACAAAGGCAGGGCACAAAATCACCTTAATTACCAAAACCAATAAAATCATTTATCCGACCCTAACCAGCTGCCTCGGAATCGGAAACCGATGGAGAAAAACTGACCCATACATCAAATTAACAATGAATAATAGATTACAAAAACAAAACTGTACGAATAAATGATTACACATTTTTACAATACAAAACAATTCAGAAATAGAATTGCCAGAGGTCGAATCCCACCCCGAATATCTCCGTCCAGCCCCATCTGATGGCGAACAATTTGTGTTCGCCATCAGAGTTCAATAAATTCCGCCTAGATCATCTAATCGACGAAGAAAAAGGCAAATTAACAAAAGTCTTGCTGGAGTTTGGTGACATTCAGTACCGAGAAGGTGAAAATTTGACTTTCACAAGTACTGTCAAACATGATATCCAAACCAATCACGAAGACACGGTAAAAAGTCGATAATCTTACCAAGATATGCTTAAATAAGGAATAATTCGCAAGTCGAAATCACCGTATTGTTCGCCTAATATGAGTGATGCATCCGGCAAACAAATATTTAGGATGGTCATTGACTATCGAAGTGTTAATGAAGTCACAGTAGATGACAAAAACCCTATACCAGCAAATTCAAATGGATGAAAACTCAATTCCTAAGACAGTTTTTACAATCAAAAATGGACATTACGAGTACACTCGAATGCCGTTTGGCTTATAAAACCTCATTGCAACTTTTCAACGCTGCATGAACAATCTCCTTAATGGTGTGATCTACAAGGATTGTCTTGTCTATATGGACAGCATTATTGTATACTGCACTCATTGGAGCACTTGCATACAGAAATTTTTGGAATTTGCGCTAACTGATGCTAGCACGTGCGCACATAACTTTTGTGTTCTTAACCGATCTTAATGAAATTTTTGACAGTACATATAGAATATAGAATATTGTGTGTTCTCAAGAAGTCAATTGCATATGAAGTGTGGCTTAAATTGATGTGTAATAATGTTGGATAATTAACTTAATTTATAGCTTTATGGTGGCAGCGAGGATGTGGCGATAGGTATAAAATGAAAGACACTTAATATATTTACTATTCTAGAAGCTACATGTTAGGTTCGGTGACTCTAGCTCTTATTATTTACCAAAATTGGTCAAAAAACAGGATTTCGATAACGATTTTTATCGATTACTTGGAAACGGGTCAAGTTATCGAATATCTGAAACAAACTCGATCTGCGCGGACACTAGGAGGACCTACAGCTAAAATTTCTCTAGCTCTTAAAGGTTCTGAGATCCGTGCGTTAATACATACGGACGGACGGTCGGACGGATGGACGGGCAGACATACGGACAGACAGACGGATATAGCTAGATCGACTCGGCTGTTGATGGTAAATCAAGAATATATATACTTTATGGGGTAGGAGATGCTTCCTTCTGCATGTTACAAACATTTGCACAATTACATTTAATCCTTTTTACCCATTATCAAAGGGTTCAGGGTATAAAAACAGAAGTTTCAAAAGGATAGGTTAAAAATGTTTACTTCATAATCATTTTAGTGTGGCATAAGAATGCATAAGAATATCCTTATGATTGATCATACTATTCTTATTATTCTTATTAATATTAAATTAAATAATATTTGTACATTTTTCATTTTTTACAATACAAAAAAATCTATATTGAAAAAAAAACAGCCTGTTCAGCCAAAAAAACACAAAAAAAATATATTCCTAATAATTAAATTTATATTTTTATATTCATATATTTTTAAATTTTGATATTTTTACACTTTCAAAAAAAAAATACAAGAATAACTACATTATATTACGTTATTCCTCTAAAAGGGAAGGTGTAGTGTGTATATGCCTTAAAAGAACACCCTGTATTCAAATATAAAGTATGCGGCACTTTGTTGCATACAATAACAATTTTATACGTTCAACAAGCCCGGAGCCACTTTATGTATTGGCTCTGGCTCACATTATTACGCAGCGCGGTTCACTAGCCTCTCTAGCTAACCGGTTATGCTTAAGCTGCATATCCCACGCTCCGTCTGAGCGCATTCCATGAGCAACAAACATATGCTCAATAACACAAGCTATGCAAGCTACTCGCTCTCTCTCTCTCTCTCTCTTTGTAGCTGTTAACCAATAACAGTCTAAGTATATACTTGTATCCATAGGCTAAGTGCGTTATATTGACTTTGAATAAATTCATTCTAAAGAACAATGCAAACCAGCACTGACATGCTTTACTTTGTCAATCAATGTGAAATATTTATAACACTATAAAAGTGGAACATTGATGATAATACAATCAAAGTGGAATTTCATTATTACACTACGTCTATTTTATTTCCCGACTGATTATTGTTTTGGATTGTTGAAAAAAGTTGGGAGCGGATTTTTGTTATGCCAAAGAATAATTTACCTAGAAGCAAATTTTCCTCTCCGCTTGCAACTTTTTCTTTCCGCCACCGTGACAATTGCGATGTCGCCTGCGAAGCCTACGATGCTGCAACCAGGTGGTATGGCAGCTAGAAGGAAGCACACCACTTAAATATTCTAAATTTGTAAAAATAAATTTATAAGTTCTTGGTGACAATAACATTTCTGGCGTGGGACTGATCATAAAATCAAAGACCACAAGACATAAACATCCGCCACAATCATTATTACCACCAAATGTCCAAATCCGCAACGCAGCTCAAATTCAGGGTCTTAAAATATTCCAGAAAACTCACAAAGAGAACAAATAATGAGAGCATTGCTAAAAGAGAGAGAGCTCATGATTTTAAGGGCTCTTAGCCGAGGTGTGCTAAGCGTTGACAACCGTTTAGAGTTTGAGTTAATCCGACACATCCCAACCAAAATCAGTTAGTGCGTACATACCGACTTATCTAATTGTCGCAGCCGGTTGGATTTTAGTGTGGCCATGCATAAGAATATCCATATGATTGATCATACTATTCTTATTATTCTTATTAATAAGAATAGTATAAGTAGTATAGTATAGTATAATAAGAATATCCATATGATTGATCATACTATTCTTATTATTCTTATTAATATTAAATTAAATAATATTTGTACATTTTTCATTTTTACAATACAAAAAAATCTATATTAAAAAAAAACAGCCTGTTCAGCCAAAAAAAAACACAAAAAAATATATTCCTAATAATTAAATTTATATTTTTATATTCATATATTTTTAAATTTTGATATTTTTACACTTTCAAAAAAAAATACAATTTTATTAAGAATAACTATATTATATTACGTTATTCCTCTAAAAGGGAAGGTGTAGTGTGTATATGCCTTAAAAGAACACCCTGTATTCAAATATAAAGTATGCGGCACTTTGTTGCATACAATAACAGAGCCACTTTATGTATTGGCTCTGGCTCACATTATTACGCAGCGCGGTTCACTAGCCTCTCTAGCTAACCGGTTATGCTTAAGCTGCATATCCCACGCTCCGTCTGAGCGCATTCCATGAGCAACAAACATATGCTCAATAACACAAGCTATGCAAGCTACTCGCTCTCTCTCTCTCTCTCTTTTGTAGCTGTTAACCAATAACAGTCTAAGTATATACTTGTATCCATAGGCTAAGTGCGTTATATTGACTTTGAATAAATTCATTCTAAAGAACAATGCAAACCAGCACTGACATGCTTTTTAATCAATCAATGTGAAATATTTATAACACTATAAAAGTGGAACATTGATGATAATACAATCAAAGTGGAATTTCATTATTACACTACGTCTATTTTATTTCCCGACTGATTATTGTTTTGGATTGTTGAAAAAAGTTGGGAGCGGATTTTTGTTGTGCCAAAGAATAATTTACCTAGAAGCAAATTTTCCTCTCCGCTTGCAACTTTTTTCTTTCGCCACCGTGACAATTACGATGTCGCCTGCGAAGCCTACGATGCTGCAACCAGGTGGTATGGCAGCTAGAAGGAGCACACCACTTAAATATTCTAAATTTGTAAAAATAAATTTATAAGTTCTTGGTGACAATAACATTTCTGGCGTGGGACTGATCATAAAATCAAAGACCACAAGACATAAACATCCGCCACAATCATTATTACCACCAAATGTCCAAATCCGCAACGCAGCTCAAATTCAGGGTCTTAAAATATTCTAGAAAACTCACAAAGAGAACAAATAATGAGAGCATTGCTAAAAGAGAGAGAGAGCTCATGATTTTAAGGGCTCTTAGCCGAGGTGTGCTAAGCGTTGACAACCGTTTAGAGTTCGAGTTAATCCGACACATCCCAACCAACTTCGTTAGGCCGCGCATACCGACTTATCTAATTGTCGCAGCCGGTTGGATACGCAAGTGATGTAAGACCATTAAAGGACAATTGTTTTCCCAGGCCTTAAACGCAAAGCGTAGCCGACGAATCGATCGAGCGCGAAAAGCAATATCATTCGAAGTCGTATCCGCAAACTTGCCGCGAATGACTGTTGACCGTTCACGGATTAAACATATTCTAGGCCAATCAAAAACCCGACATTGGAATTTTATTGCAATAATCTAGTAACTCAATTAAGTATTAACTAAGTATCAATCAGAGCTACAAGGTAGTGAATTTTGTTCACTACATAACAGTTAGTGTGCCCTTGGTCTTGCATATCTTTCGATCCCTGCAAATCGCACTCATTGGTAATCGTGACAAGACAAAATACCCAACAGCATAACAAGAGTGAAGTGAATAAAAATGGCACAACCGACAGAGCCCGTACTCCAGTTAAGTGAGTTACATCTATCACAATCACTAGGCCAGATAAGGCAAGTGCCAACGTTCCTCGGAGCCACCGAACAAATAACCGATTTATACGACGCATCGACTTCATAATGCAATATACCCGACAAGAAATGTGCGCCAACATAGCGTCCTTTTTTGAGCTATCGGGATGCAGATAGGAGGAGAAGCACAGAGAATCATGCAGCTATCCGCTGCCAAAACCTGAACTGAACTAAGGGCAGAGCTCATCTCGGAATACAAAAGGCAATAACCATGTGAGAAAGAAGACGAATTTACAACACACCCTTCACTGGAAGTACTCGTAAGTTTGTTGAAGACTTAGAATACAAATCATATATTATATCGAATAACCTTATAAGAGAAGAAAATCAAATGAATACAATGTTGTAAGCAAACGCACTAAATAACACTGTAAAAGACGTTATAATGAGGAAATTACCCAAAAGATTGTTCATGACTTTAGCTCGTCGTGACATAATAACAGATTCCAAACTTAGACAAGTAGCACAAATAGAAGGTGTCTACTACTAAATATTGTCCGATAGAACTAAAAACCAAAATAATCAGAATAGTCCAACCACTTCCAATAAAAACCGGAGTAATAACGACTATCGTGAGAGCAGGAAAACTCGAAATTATAGCCACACACCTAATCCACAAAATTATAATAGCAGCACGCCCACTGATTGAACAGGAGTTTTGACAGAAGTTGAACAAAGGCAGGGCACAAAATCACCTTAATTACCAAAACCAACAAAATCATTTATCCGACCCTAACCAGCTGCCTCGGAATCGGAAACCGATAGGGAAAAATCGACCCATACATCAAATTAACAATGAATAATAGATTACAAAAACGAAACTGTACGAATAAATGATTACACATTTTTACAATGCAAAACAATTCAGAAATAGAATTGCCAGAGATCGAATCCCACCCCGAATATCTCCGTCCAGCCCCATCTGATGACGAACAATTTGTGTTCGCCATCAGAGTTCAATAAATTCCGCCTTGATCATCTAATCGAAATCACCGTATTGTTCGCCTAATATGAGTGATGCATCCGGCAAACAAATATTTAGGATGGTCATTGGCTATCGAAGTGTTAATGAAGTCACAGTAGATGACAAAAACCCTATACCAGCAAATTCAAATGGATGAAAACTCAATTCCTAAGACAGTTTTTACAATCAAAAATGGACATTACGAGTACACTCGAATGCCGTTTGGATTAAAAAACCTCATTGCAACTTTTCAACGCTGCATGAACAATCTCCTTAATGGTTTGATCTACAAGGATTGTCTTGTCTATATGGACAGCATTATTGTATACTGCACTCATTGGAGCACTTGCATACAGAAATTTTTGGAATTTGCGCTAACTGATGCTAGCACGTGCGCACATAACTTTTGTGTTTTTAAACCGATCTTAATGAAATTTTTGACAGTACATATAGAATATAGAATATTGTGTGTTCTCAAGAAGTCAATTGCATATGAAGTGTGGCTTAAATTGATGTGTAATACAAGTTGGATAATTAACTTAATTTATAGCTTTATGGTGGCAGCGAGGATGTGGCGATAGGTATAAAATGAAAGACACTTAATATATTTACTATTCTAGAAGCTACATGTTAAGTTCGGTGACTCTAGCTCTTATTATTTACCAAAATTGGTCAAAAAACAGGATTTCGATAACGATTTTTATCGATTACTTGGAAACGGGTCAAGTTATCGAATATCGGAAACAAACTCGATCTGCGCGGGCACTAGGAGGACCTACAGCTAAAATTTCTCTAGCTCTTAAAGGTTCTGAGATCCGTGCGTTAATACATACGGACGGACGGTCGGACGGATGGACGGGCAGACATACGGACAGACAGACGGATATAGCTAGATCGACTCGGTTGTTGATGGTAATCAAGAATATATATACTTTATGGGGTAGGAGATGCTTCCTTCTGCATGTTACAAACATTTGCACAATTACATTTAATCCTTTTTACCCATTATCAAAGGGTTCAGGGTATAAAAACAGCAGTTTCAAAAGGATAGGTTAAAAATGTTTAGTTCATAATCATTTTAGTGTGGCCATGCATAAGAATATCCTTATGATTGATCATACTATTCTTATTATTCTTATTAATATTAAATTAAATAATATTTGTACATTTTTCATTTTACAATACAAAAAAATCTATATTAAAAAAAAAGAGCCTGTTCAGCCAAAAAAAACACAAAAAAATATATTCCTAATAATTAAATTTATATTTTTATATTCATATATTTTTAAATTTTGATATTTTTAGCACAAATAGAAGGTGTCTACTACTAAATATTGTCCGATAGAACTAAAAACCAAAAT
This sequence comes from Drosophila borealis, assembly GCA_035045885.1. Taxonomy (NCBI): domain Eukaryota; kingdom Metazoa; phylum Arthropoda; class Insecta; order Diptera; family Drosophilidae; genus Drosophila; species Drosophila borealis. Next base: position 281,461 of record JAWNOR010000012.1, on the reverse strand, counting down.
AATCAGAATAGTCCAACCACTTCCAATAAAAACCGGAGTAATAACGACTATCGTGAGAGCAGGAAAACTCGAAATTATAGCCACACACCTTATCCACAAAATTATAATAGCAGCACGCCCACTGATTGACCAGGAGTTTTGACAGAAGTTGAACAAAGGCAGGGCACAAAATCACCCTAATTACCAAAACCAACAAAATCATTTATCCGACCCTAACCAGCTGCCTCGGAATCGGAAACCGATGGAGAAAAATCGACCCATACATCAAATTAACAATGAATAATAGATTACAAAAACAAAACTGTACGAATAAATGATTACACATTTTTACAATGCAAAACAATTCAGAAATAGAATTGCCAGAGGTCGAATCCCACCCGAATATCTCCGTCCAGCCCCATCTGATGACGAACAATTTGTGTTCGCCATCAGAGTTCAATAAATTCCGCCTAGATCATCTAATCGACGAAGAAAAGGCAAATTAACAAAAGTCTTGCTGGAGTTTGGTGACATTCAGTACCGAGAAGGTGAAAATTTGACTTTCACAAGTACTGTCAAACATGATATCCAAACCAATCACGAAGACACGGTAAAAAGTCGATAATCTTACCAAGATATGCTTAAATAAGGGATAATTCGCAAGTCGAAATCACCGTATTGTTCGCCTAATATGAGTGATGCATCCGGCAAACAAATATTTAGGATGGTCATTGACTATCGAAGTGTTAATGAAGTCACAGTAGATGACAAAAACCCTATACCAGCAAATTCAAATGGATGAAAACTCAATTCCTAAGACAGTTTTTACAATCAAAAATGGACATTACGAGTACACTCGAATGCCGTTTGGCTTAAAAAACCTCATTGCAACTTTTCAACGCTGCATGAACAATCTCCTTAATGGTTTGATCTACAAGGATTGTCTTGTCTATATGGACAGCATTATTGTATACTGCACTCATTGGAGCACTTGCATACAGAAATATTTGGAATTTGCGCTAACTGATGCTAGCACGTGCGCACATAACTTTTGTGTTTTTAACCGATCTTAATGAAATTTTTGACAGTACATCTTATTGTAGAATAGAATATAGAATATTTGTGTATTCTCAAGAAGTCGATTGCATATAAAGTTAAACAAGCCCAGAGCCACTTTATGTATTGGCTCTGGCTCACATTATTACGCAGCGCGGTTCACTAGCGTCTCTAGCTAACCGGTTATGCTTAAGCTGCATATCCCACGCTCCGTCTGAGCGCATTCCATGAGCAACAAACATATGCTCAATAACACAAGCTATGCAAGCTACTCGCTCTCTCTCTCTCTCTCTTTGTAGCTGTTAACCAATAACAGTCTAAGTATATACTTGTATCCATAGGCTAAGTGCGTTATATTGACTTTGAATAAATTCATTCTAAAGAACAATGCAAACCAGCACTGACATGCTTTTGTCAATCAATGTGAAATATTTATAACACTATAAAAGTGGAACATTGATGATAATGCAATCAAAGTGGAATTTCATTATTACACTACGTCTATTTTATTTCCCGACTGATTATTGTTTTGGATTGTTGAAAAAAGTTGGAGCGGATTTTTGTTATGCCAAAGAATAATTTACCTAGAAGCAAATTTTCCTCTCCGCTTGCAACTTTTTTCTTTCGCCACCGTGACAATTGCGATGTCGCCTGCGAAGCCTACGATGCTGCAACCAGGTGGTATGGCAGCTAGAAGGAAGCACACCACTTAAATATTCTAAATTTGTAAAAATAAATTTATAAGTTCTTGGTGACAATAACATTTCTGGCGTGGGACTGATCATAAAATCAAAGACCACAAGACATAAACATCCGCCACAATCATTATTACCACCAAATGTCCAAATCCGCAACGCAGCTCAAATTCAGGGTCTTAAAATATTCCAGAAAACTCACAAAGAGAACAAATAATGAGAGCATTGCTAAAAGAGAGAGAGCTCATGATTTTAAGGGCTCTTAGCCGAGGTGTGCTAAGCGTTGACAACCGTTTAGAGTTTGAGTTAATCCGACACATCCCAACCAAAATCGTTAGGCCGCGCATACCGACTTATCTAATTGTCGCAGCCGGTTGGATTTTAGTGTGGCCATGCATAAGAATATCCATATGATTGATCATACTATTCTTATTATTCTTATTAATATTAAATTAAATAATATTTGTACATTTTTCATTTTTACAATACAAAAAAATCTATATTAAAAAAAAAACAGCCTGTTCAGCCAAAAAAAAACACAAAAAAAATATTCCTAATAATTAAATTTATATTTTTATATTCATATATTTTGAATTTTGATATTTTTACACTTTCAAAAAAAAAATACAATTTTATTAAGAATAACTATATTATATTACGTTATTCCTCTAAAAGGGAAGGTGTAGTGTGTATATGCCTAAAAAGAACACCCTGTATTCAAATATAAAGTATGCGGCACTTTGTTGCATACAATAACAATTATACGTTAAACAAGCCCGGAGCCACTTTATGTATTGGCTCTGGCTCACATTATTACGCAGCGCGGTTCACTAGCCTCTCTAGCTAACCGGTTATGCTTAAGCTGCATATCCCACGCTCCGTCTGAGCGCATTCCATGAGCAACAAACATATGCTCAATAACACAAGCTATGCAAGCTACTCGCTCTCTCTCTCTCTCTTTGTAGCTGTTAACCAATAACAGTCTAAGTATATACTTGTATCCATAGGCTAAGTGCGTTATATTGACTTTGAATAAATTCATTCTAAAGAACAATGCAAACTAGCACTGACATGCTTTTGTCAATCAATGTGAAATATTTATAACACTATAAAAGTGGAACATTGATGATAATACAATCAAAGTGGAATTTCATTATTTTCACTATCAACAGTATGCAATTGCGATTATCTTGTTTATTATTCTGTGACGCTATTTTAATTCGGTATTTTCCTATTAAGACACAATAATTGGCGATGAAAGTAGTGCGGACTGTTAAGTGTGTCCCTAAGATCGATAATGAAGTGTGCAGACATATTTCGTTATACAGTGCTTTCTTTACGTCTATTTTATTTCCCGACTGATTATTGTTTTGGATTGTTAAAAAACGTGGGGAGCGGATTTTTGTTATGCCAAAGAATAATTTACCTAGAAGCAAATTTTCCTCTCCGCTTGCAACTTTTCTTTCGCCACCGTGACAATTGCGATGTCGCCTGCGAAGCCTACGATGCTGCAACCAGGTGGTATGGCAGCTAGAAGGAAGCACACCACTTAAATATTCTAAATTTGTAAAAATAAATGCCGAGGTGTGCTAAGCGTTGACAACCGTTTAGAGTTTGAGTTAATCCGACACATCCCAACCAACTTCGTTAGGCCGCGCATACCGACTTATCTAATTGTCACAGCCGGTGGGATACGCAAGTGATGTAAGACCATTAAAGGACAATTGTTTTCCCAGGCCTTAAACGCAAAGCGTAGCCGACGAATCGATCGGGCGCGAAAAGCAATATCATTCGAAGTCGTATCCGCAAACTTGCCGCGATTGACTGTTGACCGTTCACGGATTAAACATATTCTAGGCCAATCAAAAACCCGACATTGCAATTTTATTGCAATAATCTAGTAACTCAATTAAGTATTAACTAAGTATCAATCAGAGCTACAAGGTAGTGAATTTTGTTCACTACATAACAGTTGGTGTGCCCTTGGTCTTGCATATCTTTCGATCCCTGCAAATCGCATTCATTGGTAATCGTGACAAGACAAAATACCCAACAACATAACAAGAGTGAAGTGAATAAAAATGGCACAACCGACAGAGCCCGTACTCCAGTTAAGTGAGTTACATCTATCACAAGCACTAGGCCAGATAAGGCAAGTGCCAACGTTCCTCGGAGCCACCGAACAAATAAGCGATTTATACGACGCATCGACTTCATAATGCAATATACCCGACAAAAAATGTGCGCCAACATATCGTCCACAGAGAATCATGCAGCTATCCGCTGCCAACACCTGAACTGAACTAAGGGCAGAGCTCATCTCGGAATTCAAAAGGCAATAACCATGTGAGAAAGAAGACGAATTTACAACACACCCTTCACTAATAGTACTCGTAAGTTTGTTGAAGACTTAGAATACAAATCATATATTATATCGAATAACCTTATAAGAGAAGAAAATCAAATGAATACAATGTTGTAAGCAAACGCACTAAATAACACTGTAAAAGACGTTATAATGAAGAAATTACCCAAAAGATTGTTCATCACTTTAGCCCGTCGTGACATAATAACAGATTCCAAACTTAGACAAGTAGCACAAATAGAAGGTGTCTACTACTAAATATTGTCCGATAGAACTAAAAACCAAAATAATCAGAATACTCCAACCACTTCCAATAAAAACCGGAGTAATAACGACTATCGTGAGAGCAGGAAAACTCGAAATTATAGTCACACACCTTATCCACAAAATTATAATAGCAGCACGCCCACTGATTGACCAGGAGTTTTGATAGAAGTTGAACAAAGGCAGGGCACAAAATCACCTTAATTACCAAAACCAACAAAATCATTTATCCGACCCTAACCAGCTGCCTCGGAATCGGAAACCGAAGGAGAAAAACCGACCCATACATCAAATTAACAATGAATAATAGATTACAAAAACAAAACTGTACGAAATAGAATTGCCAGAGGTCGAATCCCACCCCGAATATCTCCGTCCAGCCCCATCTGATGACGAACAATTTGTGTTCGCCATCAGAGTTCAATAAATTCCGCCTAGATCATCTAATCGACGAAGAAAAAGGCAAATTAACAAAAGTCTTGCTGGAGTTTGGTGACATTCAGTACCGAGAAGGTGAAAATTTGACTTTCACAAGTACTGTCAAACATGATATCCAAACCAATCACGAAGACCCGGTTTACAAAATAATATTTAGAATATTTAGACGTGCTAGTCGGCGCTACCAGAAGGGGAGCGACCCACTAGGGTCCTGCGAAGAACAACATCTGGCATAGCCTCGGAGAACCGCGTCAAGAGGGTGAAACGATTACTACTTATACAGCACCATCGGGGGCCGCATACACTAAGCATATAGCGTAATCTGCAGAGTGTAACGAAGGAGCTGAGTCTGTATTACCTTTGTTGTACCCTTTCGCTTGTTCAGGAGCCATTGCCATATAATTCAAATAATTATTTAACGTTGCCAAGATGGACGGTTACTAGATCCTTAATTCTATTTTATTTCCTTTAATTTTTTGTTCTTAATATTGTAAAAATATGCAATGAATATGCCTAAATAAGTTAAATAAGTTATATATATATATATATATATATATATATATATATATATATATATATATATATATATATATATATATATACATGTGTTTATCTCTATATATATAACTGTTTGTCCTGACTGACTGACTGACTGACTGACTGACTGATTGGTGATCAACGCACAGCCCAAACCGTAAGAGCTAGGAAGCTGAAATTTTCACTGTATCTACCTTATGTGATGTAGGTGCACGTTAAGACGGGGTTTCGGGAAATTCCACCCGCAAGTGTGGAAAAATCGCGAAAAACGTTTGTATGTAACTTTTTTGTTTACCATCCGATCAGCCTCAAACTTATTTTCAAAGATCTTTGTTCAAATTCATTTGAGGGTGTTTCACACTTTTAGGAAAATCCGTTTCTCCTTGGTGGAAATGGAGGTCAAAGATTTGGTGGATGACGTTTCGCGCTCAAATTCATTTCCAGAAATCTATAAGAAAAATCATTTGATACGTGTTTCACACTTTTCGCAGAATTCAAACTTCTTCGGGGGGAATGCGATTTAAAGATTTTTTCGGCGAAGTTTTAAGTTGTGTCCGATTTGCTTCAAATTTATTTTCAAAGCTCTACATAAGAACTTAATAAATACGTATTTCAGCGATTTGGAAAATTCCACCCGCAACAGTGGTAAATTGGCGGAAAACGGTTGTATGAAAGTTTTTTGTTTACCATCCGATCGGCCCCACGCTTATTTTCAAAGATCTGTGTTCAAATTCAGTTGAGAGGTGTTTCACACTTTTAGGAAAATCCGTTCCTCCTTGGTGGAAATGGAGGTCAAAGATTTGGTGGGTGACGTTTCGCGCTCAAATTCATTTCCAGAAATCTATAAGAAAAATCATTTGAGACGTGTTTCACACTTTTCGCAGAATTCAAACTTCTTCGGGGGGAATGCGATTTAAAGATTTTTTGGGCGAAGTTTTAAGTTGTGTCCGATTTGCTTCAAACTTATTTTCAAAGCTCTACATAAGAACTTCATAAATACGTATTTCAGCGATTTGGAAAATTCCACCCGCAACAGTGGTAAATTGGCGGAAAACGGTTGTATGAAAGTTTTTGTTTACTATCCGATCGGCCCCACACTTATTTTCAAAGATCTTTCTTCAAATTCATTTGAGGGGTGTTTCACACTTTTCGAAAAATCCGTTCCTCCTTGGTGGAAATGGAGGTCAAAGATTTGGTGGGTGACGTTTCGCGCTCAAATTCGTTTCCAAAGATCTATAAGAAAAATCATTTGAGACGTGTTTCACACTTTTTGCAAAATCCAAACTTTTTCGGGTGGAATGCGGCTCAAAGATTTTTTGTACGAAGTTTTAAATTGTGTCGATTTGCTTCAAACTTATTTTCAAAGCTCTATATAAGAATGTAATGGATACGTGTTTCAGCGATTTGGGAAATTCCACTCGCAACAGTGGTAAATTGGCGGAAAACGTTTGTATGAAAGTTGTTTGTTTACCGTCCGATCAGTTTCGAAATCATTTCAAATTTGTTTGAGAACATTGATTTTATAACATACGTTCCACGGGCAAGGCCGGGTTATACCCGCTAGTATACTTATAAATTTCTTTTGTAATATTTAGGCACAGCGATCATAATCGTCGTATACATTGCGCCCAACGTCTGCTTCGAAGGACATGCCGTGATTAATAGTTTAAAACAACGCTTATAAGTATATATATTTATATACACATATGAACATTTAAATGTAGCTTAATTTAGCCAGTCGGTAAATTAATTACTATCCGTCAAGTCTCAAAATAATGTTGGTGAATTTCTCCTTCCACTTAATTTCTTTATGCGCTTTAAACACGTTATTGTACATTCATTACATTAACTTTGAACTTAAATTTTGTTTTGGGAACCGTATTTTATTTTTGTAAATCAAGTTATACCTATCATTCTATTAATTGGCATCATGCTCAAAAAAAAAAAAATGAACAATGCGTGAATAAATGAATTATATTAGCTTATTTGATATGATATCCTAATTCCTTATTTTCTTATCAGTCAAGTACCCATGTTAGCGGTTTGCAATTTATAGTGATGGTTTAAGAACCTGAAATAGGGCATCCACATTCCATTGTTTTGTTGTTGCTTGTTAAGGTAGGGAGGGTAGAGAGAAAGAGAGACGATCAACAACCTAGTTCTCTCACTTAAGCGAAATTGAATAGTTTGAATTTGGATGTTCGGTCGGAACACATTAATGGTACACATACTAGAACCTTGTTTTTTTTTATGGATTTACTTATCTCATCGCATTTAAACTATGTGTTTATGGTAAGTGCAGAAGGGAGGGGAAAAAGCCCCGACCAGTCCGACGAGCTATTGTCCGAGAAGTGTGAACCTCCAATCCCTATGCACCCGATTAGGCAACAGTCACGGCCGTTCGTTTTTTCATTTTGGTTGATGGCCAAAAGAACGGCAAAAACTGAACCCGAACCTCTCCACCATTACATATATGGCGCCCAACACGTGGGACCCTAGCAAGAACGTAAAACTTTTACTCTTTGCGTAAGCATGACTAACACCTAGTGCACAACAGTCCCCAATCTAAACTCGAAGTTATACCATACCATTTACTACCTATTATCTTTGAACTACCCTGTTAGTCCCCTTTCTGTTTAGGCAGTAGTAAGTTGTAGGAATATGCGATCGTAATTCAGACATTGCTGGATTAGTCGACCACAATTAATTGCTAGTTGTTTTAACAGCGGGTAAGATCAGAAAATATGGAATAATAAACAAATTTGGGTGATTTGTTTCAAGGACTATTTGGAATTACAACAAGCTGGAAATGTTTCGGATGTTGTTCAATAGTCCATGAGCAGTAAAAGCCCAAATCAGAAAAAGATTCCAGTAAAATAAATAGTACAAATTCAACCACTCAGATTCGTTAAGGGATTGTAAGTGAAAGCAAGGTTAAAACATATGTCATATTTAGTTGTTTTGTTGTTGTTTGGAAACTCTCAGTGCAACAAGTTTGCATTCATTATGGCAGTGAGGCGAAGCACAGTGCATAGTTGCAGCAATTAACGCGAATTATCCATTTTGTGGCATTTGCCATGACCAATTACAATACATCATCTGGCCAAGATGGTTGACTACTACAGGTATCAGGAGAGGTCACCGATTCGGAAAGGGCGAGGAGCCACGCACAAGCGAGGTGTGCAAACTAGGTCTATGAATCGTAATCATAGAGAATATTTAGGTAGTTGCATGTCTCTAGGCAGCAATGGAAATAAGTCCCTGGACAATGGTCCAAATGTAGAGACAATTAACTATATTAACGAAGCTCTACAATCTCAACAAAGGACTTTAAAAGCAGAACTCAATAATGTTATTAAAGCTTCTGTTGAATAATAACTGCAAGAGAATTAAAATGTAGGAAGTGAGCGAGCTGGATCAACACGCTCTAGATTAGTTCAGTCTCCAAGGGGATAAGGTGCTGATACACTCCCTAATCGTGCCCAGAATTCTGACATACCCCTTGACTGCGGATAATACAGCCCCAGAGGTAGCGATCGATCAAACTCAAGTTTGAGTTCAGAAAAAGCAGCTAGCATTATGCAAACCTGGCGAATTAAATTTTACGGTTCGAAAGACTCTATGCAGATAGATGAATTCCTGTATCGAATTCGTTCATTAACGGCTCAAAAACGGCGACTATAGGCTCCTTTGTGACAACCTGCATTTACTTTTCTTCGGAAAAGCCAATGATTAGTTATGACCAACACCAACAATGTTAAAATGATACATTACTTTCACAAATTAAAAATCGAAATTACATATCAAGAATTGCAAGAATATTTATGCACTAAGAAAAGTGTAGTTTACTTTTACAATGAATCCGAATTCATAGTTTTTCATAACGTTTATATTGAAAAAATTTACCCAAATAACCTAACAAAAGTAATAAAATCCACAAAACGAGTGATTGTTATCCAAAGCTATGCCTACGTCAAGGAAATTATCTTTAAAACCCGTAAACACTTATTGCAACTAAGTATCGAAAAAGTTACAGCAATTTTTAAAGAAAAATATTATTACCGCGATCATCAAAAATGTTTACAAAACATCATAAATTAATGCGAAATATGCACCTTAAATAAATCCGAACACAGATCTCCTAAACTCTCATTTCAAACTACTCCGGAAACATTCAACAATAGTGAAAAATACGTCATGCACCTTAGCTAAATCCGAACACAGATCTCATAAACTCTCATTTCAAACTACTCCGGAAACATTCAACAATAGTGAAAAATACGTCATGGATTTGTATTTAATTGAAAATTGACACTTTCTATCTTGTATAGACATTTATTTCAAATATGCTGCATTAATAGAAATAAACAGCTGAGATTGGCTTGAAGCAAAACGAGAAATCCTCCCAATATTCAATTTTACGCGTAACAACCGTTTGTATAATCATAAGTGCCATAATATTGTACATTATATAGAGGTTCAAAGCATTTTCCCAAAAAATAATTTTAAAGTATAAGAAATAAAAAGAAAAGACACAAATAGAAGAACCAATCAATAAACAATTACATGAAAATATTGAAAGCAATAGCAACCTGAATGAAACCGATAATATTGTAATTAGCAACAACCCAGCTTTATATCCTAAAATGTCCGCCTGAGGACTATGGCATATGTCCACAGCACTAATATCCAACACCTTATAAATAAGCCCTAGCAACTATGCACACCACTTAAATGGTGTAATACGATACACACCAATTAAAATTTGTAATAATAAACCAATAACCAATAACTTGCTGCCGCCTCAACGCAACAGCCACACCAGCCAAAAAAAAAAAAAAATGTTTCCTCGGCAGGGTTTGAAGTAGTAACTGACCGCGCTACTTTCCGCCGCCCCTACTTATTAGCCACAACAGTTTTAACTCTTAATATGAAAAAAATGAATTCAAATAGCAGCACAGAAAGCAATACAGACGCGCATGAATGTGTGTGAGTACATGTAGAGAAATTCTTGGAATTTGCGCTTGCTGCTGCACGTGTTTTGAGGCCAAAACACATTTTCTTTCGTGTTTCTTACCCGATCTTGATGTAATTTTCATCAGTAGATTTTATTGTACTATGAAATATTTGTGTATTGTGTATTTGTGTATTGACAATTGCATTTAAATTATGGTTTAATGAGGCAATTCAAGTTGGTTAACTAACATAACTAATAGCCTTATGGTTGTAGCGGGGAGGTGGCGATAGCTATAAAATGAAAGATACTTGATATATATATATATATATATAATTCTAGAAGCTACATGTCAAGCTTGGTGACTTTAGCTCTTATTATTTACCAAAATTTCAAGTCTCTAGCTCTAATAGGTTCTGAGATCCTTGCATTCATACATACTGACAGACGGACGAACGGACGGGCACACCTACATGGCTAAATTGACTCGGCTGTTGGTGCTGATTCCTATTGCCTGTTTCATACATTGGCACAAATACATTATACCCTTTTTATTGCGATTCTTAGTGTCCGATTGGAAAAAAAATTTCCCGCAGGTTATTGTATAGATATGGGTGGAAAACAATGCAAGGCAGATGATAATACTACCATGTTGCCAGTGGCTTTCAGGGTGAAGCCAGTGCTGCGCCAACTGTTATTAGCTAAACGTACACCGCAGCAGGCCCAGCCGATGCCATATCAGCTGAAAAGGAAAAACCAAGATAAGCTTATTGCCTCAGTGCTGGCCAATGCCAAGCCACTGGAGGCAAAACAGATCTCGGACGAGCGTGTGCATCCAATGATTGAGCGCATCCATGCCGCACTGGCCGGCAAAATCACTGGCATGCTGCTGGAGATTGAGAACTTAGAGCATTTGCACATGCGGAAAGATCAGGAGGCACTCAAGGGCAAGGTAGAAGAGGTAGTCGCTCTGCTCCAGGTGCACCGCATCTACCGCCGAACTAAAATTTTTACAAATCAGTCGACAACTAAACATTTTTTCCCACATTCACTTTTTATTTAACAATTTGCATACTAATGCTCAAGCTAAGAAAAATTTTTAAAACCGTCTGATTCCCAAGAATCCTTTATTTCGTTCCATTCACAAAAGATAGTGACTAGTAGAAGATTATCGTCAGATTTACAAAAAATTATTTTCTGACAAGTTCCCACTTCCAAGAAAAGGAAATATCTTGATCAACTAGGTCAAATACAATTTTTTTCAAGTCTCCACCTTATGTGTGGATTCCTCCAGATTGAACTTCGAAAATATTCTCGAAATATAACGTTTTTTTCAGTGAGCATTGGCTCCTATCGTTTCACGCGATTACCATACGGATTAAAATAGCTCCAAACTCATTCCAACGAATGATGACAATAGCATTTTCCGGTCTTGAACCTTCCCAAGCTATTCTATATATGGATGACTTGTTAGATATTGTTGTTCCGAAAAACAAATGATTAAAAACACAACCAATGGTTTTGATGTGTGTCGGAAGCACAGCCTTAAGCTACATCCAGAGAAATGCTCATGTTTCATGCACTAAGTAACTTTTCTAGGTCACATGACAGCACTATTACAGACGTTATAGTAAAAATGTTCGGATTATTCTCGCCACATAACACGTTAATGCAAAAAGAATGTTAAATTCGAATGCATAGCTGAATGTCAGTCAGGTTTTGAATACCTAAAAAGAGAATTAATTAAGCTACAATACCCTGATTTCAGCAAAGAATTTTGAATTACAACCGACACAAGTAATCAAGCGGAGTCCATTAGTATAATTATATTGCAGATGCGTTATCAAGAATAAGCATCAATGAGTTTAAAGAAATGAAATGCCACGTCTTAAAAGTCAATGCTAAACGACAACATAGTAAGGCAAGGCAAAACCTTCAAAATGCTTCTATGCCCAACGTATAGAAAGGCATTAAGAATGACGATGTGCGAAAAGTAGTAACCTTGCGATTAACACCTTTTAAATGTTTACTAAACCATGTGTATTGAAACAACTCAAGCACGTCATTGCTGGTTTGCAATAATCATTAGAAAGTTCCTCACCCTTTGTATCTTTTATTATAGCTTTATCTTTTTCTATTACGCTTATTACCGTATATGGTCCTAGGTATTAATTTTCTAATTTATGACCTACTTCATTTTTTTTGTTAGGATAAACTTTAGGTTTTACTTTATATAATATATTTTTATAATATTTGCATATATCCTTTTTTCCCGATTGGAAAAAGAATGTATTATAAAATAAAATTTTTGTATCGATAATTATCTCTTTTTTATTTATATATTTTTTTGTAATTATATATTGATAATCAACAGGGGAACACATTGAAGTTTACATTGGTAAATGTCAAGTTCACATTATTATACTTAGAATAAGTTTACACTACAAAGTATTTGTTAGTGTTTTTTTAATTGAGACATTGTTAGTTTTCGTAGCTAGCACAAGCAATCTATATACTAATGGAATTCGCGCCCTAGGTCAGTTCTTCCAAAGGCTTTGTTGCTGATCAGGCCTAAAATACATTTTAATGTTCTATACTCGAGCTAAGCTAAGTTTAGAATAATTAACTTGAAATTTTAAAATTTGATTAATAAACTTGTAATATATAAATCAAAACTTTGTCTTTTTTCTTCTTATTTGTGTTATAAATGAATTTTATAAAATCAACAGGCGAACACTTTGAAGTTTACATTGGTAAATGTCAAGTTTACAATATTATACTTAGAATAAGTTTACACTACAAAGTGTTTGTTAGTGTTTTTTTAATTGGGACATTGTTAGTTTTTGTAGCTAGCACAAGCACAAGATGGGTACTTAAAAAAAGTAAGTGAGGCACTTGCGTTTCTTAGTCCGCTTCTTCCTGTTTTGCAACAGGGTGTTGATCTGCTTGAGTTCCTCCTCGTTGTTTCCTAGGCGACAGCTTGGCGTCGCCGGTACTGACACGCTGACCCTCCCTCGCAGCAGTCCTTCTTTTGTACTCCTCTATTGTTAGTGCTAGCCTCCAGCACTTCCTTAATTATTGGTGAATCCGTTTGCGTTATTGGTGTTCTTTCTGCAAACGTCGGTGTGTTTGATTCTATACTTTCCGTGTGACGTTGTTGCTGTTGTCGTTTCTGCTGCTGTAGCCGCAGCTCCTTTTGAAATTATCGTTGCTGCTTTTTGTGGCTGCGCTTAATGGGTGTATGTTGAATGTGCATTTTGTAATTCATACCAAGTGCTGTTTTGTTTCCGGATTGCGTCTTTGCCAGGCGACGGCACCTTTTGGATTGTTGCTTGTTTTATTTGCTGTTGCTAATTTTGTTATTGTTGTTTATGGTATTGTGCACTTTTATCTTTTAAATCACATATTTTGTGAATTAGTTTTTCCACTGTTTTTGAAGTATATATTACAGAATATAATTCCCTCGTTGAGCGTCCTGACACGGTGGCGATGTAATGAAACAACTCAAGCACGTCAGTACTGGTTTTCAATGATCTTTAGAATGTTCTTTATTCGAAACTCTGTATATAGATATTATTATATATATCGCAGTGTCGCAGCAGAGCATCATTAAAAGAGAGAATGTGTGGTATGTGCATGCATTAGTGAGTACCTATATGGTACTCTTGTTACATAAGCAAAGCGTGGGATATGCGCCGTCAGCTTAACGGCCATCCAGAGTACTAGCAGTCCGCGCTGCGTAATATGAGCCGGAGTCAATAAACTCAAGTGGCTTTGCGCGTTTGGCTTTATGTTTGTTATTGAATGCAACAAAGTTTCACATACTTATGTATTTAAACACAGGGTGTTATATAATGTATATACACACTACACATGGTAAAAAAAAAAACTTATAACAAGAATTGAGATTAGCAATCTATATACTAATAGAATTCTCGCCCTAGGTAAGTTCTTCCAAAGGCTTGAAACAAAAGGCGATATAAAGCATGTATATGCATACACTTAAAGCATATATATTGAGCATATATGTATATATATCGCAAGACAAAGGAATGGTATTCGGCAGAATATGCAGACGTTGCATATTCTGCGCTATGGTCACGCCACTTGTGTTTAGCAACAAATTGTCGCTAGATCTGATATGCCCTTACATTGGCTGGGTATGTATTATATATGATTTGCTCATGCTACACCTCCCTTTTTTTTTTAAATAACGTAATATTCTATATGTAGTTATTTAAAAATTATAGATATGTGAGGGAAATTTTTTTAAATTGTATTCTATATTAGTAATTAATGAATATATTAAATTTAAAACTATATTAAATTTAAATAAAATTGAAGTTAAAATGATATATAATGCATTTAAAATATGAATAAATGAATATTAAAAGAAAAATAGATTTTGTTTTGTTTTTGTTTTTAATATGGTTTCCAACCATTTTTTTTTTTAACTCATTAAACAATTTCTACCTATCCTTATGTACTGTTTGTTTTCGTTTTTATTATTCTTTATAACTATGTTATCGTTAAGTTCTATTTCTATGACCTTAAATGGTCCTATATATACTAGATATAATTTATGCCCTGTTTCATTTCTTAACAGCACGTTATCTCCTTTATTTAATTCTATATTCTTTACTTTACTATCGTATATAAGTTTATTCTTTTGCTCGTTTTGTTCAAGCATTATTCTAGCTCTTTTATATTTCCAATCTATATTTTGATACTTTAGCATAATCCTCTGCATTATATAAAGGTTCAAAGTGTTAAATAATGTTTGGGTTTTTGCTAAAAATTAGTTCATATGGGCAGTACTTGTGCATTGTGTAAGGTGTTGTATTGAAACAATAAAGAAAATATTGTAGCCAAGTATCCCAATCAGTTTTATCAACTGATATGTAGGAACGAATGATTTCGTTCTATGTTCTATGGCTTCGCTCTACTGTTTCTAAAGACTGGTGGGGGTGTGCTGTTGAAGTTATGTTTTTTAAACCAAGGTATTTACATAAATCATCTAAAACTGAGTTTTTGTTTTATGTTCCCATGTCCGTAATGAACGTCTTCATTGGACCACATTTCAGAATAAAATATTCGCAAATTGCTTTTGCTACAGTTTTTGCAATTTTGTTTGGTATTGGTATGGCAACAAGGTATTTTGTTAAATCGCATATCAGTTTGACTCATGCTCTGAATTTGGTAGTGGACCGATCGGGTCTATTACTACCTTATCAAAGGCAATAATTGGTGTCTCTGTTAGTGTTAAAGGAGTTCGAGTGTGCGTTGACACTTTTGATTTTTCGCAATCTGGGTACTTTTTCATATAATTCGTGATATCACGCGTCATATTTTTCCAATAGTAATAGTGTTTTATTTTTTCAATAGTTTTTGTTCTTCCCGTATGCCCTCCTTGAAATGGATTATCATGGAATGTAGACAGTATTTCTTCGATTTCTTTATTACTCTTTATTGTGGTCACCGGCTGGAGTAGCGCTTCTCTTAGGTTTTTCAATTTCTAATTGCCCATTTCTTGAAAGGAATCTATTGAAACGTATTCAAAGATTTCTTCGCACGGTGCCATTTTGAGTTGTTTAATACTATATATATTGGCTTCTTTTTCAATCCTTTGGAATAATTAATCTAAATCAAAAACTCCATTGGTATAGAGATCGACAACATCAATTCTTGCAATAATCTTTTTCCCATGTTTTTTAAATGCAAGGTCACTACTTTCTTAACATCATCATTTCGAATGACGTTATATATATTGGGCATCGAAGTGTCCGGATGCTTTGCAATTCGGATTTTGGGCCTGCGCAGGATTTATTCTGTCTACTTGAACTTCTTGTAGTGACTTTTAGTACGTTAGCTGA
The DNA here is from genome assembly GCA_035045885.1 of Drosophila borealis. Taxonomy (NCBI): domain Eukaryota; kingdom Metazoa; phylum Arthropoda; class Insecta; order Diptera; family Drosophilidae; genus Drosophila; species Drosophila borealis. The sequence goes on along the minus strand of JAWNOR010000012.1, from coordinate 265,300 downwards.
TATGTTTTTAATTATTTTATTGTGATGCGTGATAATGTATAAGCGTGATAATGCATATGCGTGATAAGTCTTGGGCATTTATATTCCGATACAGAGGACTCTACAATTTTATCCGAGATGAGTTTTTTGATTTGTTTATTTACTTCTTCTATATGAATATGAGGAATTCTGTCATTTTTTATTTACACTGGCTCAGTATCTTTAAGTCTCAATTCTTGTTTATAAAAATTGTTAGTTGTTATTGATTCGGTTTCAAGTCCAAATATGTCAGTATACTTGGCGCAGAGATCTTTTAGTTTTTTTTTAATAATTGGGCAAAGTTCTTTTGTAATTTTTTCATCACCATTTCCTGGCGCTCTTTGCTAATTTCTTGGACTGTTTCATAGTCACTTAGCTTTTATATTTTAATGTCGTTAAGTTTTACTATTTTTATTGAATTTGTTGTATTTAAAATTCGAACAAATGTTTGTTGATTATTGAAAACAGTTTTTCAAATGAATATTCCTTTATCAATATCTTGATTCGGAATGAAAATATTGTTTTCTGGCGAAATAATATTGATTTGACGGACTACTTCAGAACGAGCTGGAAGCATTATAGCATTATTATCACAAGTGTATTGTTTTATTGGATAATTTAAATTATTTAGCCGAAGCATTAGATAAGCACATGTTCGTGTGAAATCTTATTGACAATTATATTTTTTAAAGAAATCTATACCAATAATGCCGTCGCTTGGTATTGGAAAATCTTGTCCGACTATATGAAATTCGTTTGGAATGACATATTTTCCTGTAGATAATTCTACGAATAATAAACCTCTAAAAACTACTGAATCTTCACCAATTCCAGATATTTGGGTTCATAAGTTTGAATTTATATTTCATTTAATAGAGATATGTCTGCACCAGTATCTAGCAATAGAGTAAATGCTTGCCTGTTTTTTCATTACTCATTTTAATAAAAATACTGAGATTAAGATTTACAGTGTGGACTTTTGTATTTCTTTGTGAATATTTTAAGGTGCTTGCTGGTTTTCCGAGTTAGCCTGAGTAACTTGAACATTGTTATTACCTTGATTATTGCCATTAATGTGCTTGTTGCCTCGGTTGGAATTGTTCCTTCATCGGTTATAACCACGGGCATTACATCTATAAGGTCCTCTGTTGTTCGTGATATAATTTTGGTAATTTGAGTTTTAATTACCACGACCATTTGGTCTACCTCTTTGGGTGTAATGCTTATTATTACCTCTACCTCTGACTCTCTGATACAGCACAGTACTGGCACTTCCGGTCATTTCAGTGCTGCAATGGATATATTTACCCATGACGTCATTGAAAGTGACGAAATTTCCTTCTTCCAAGATAATACTGGGTTTATCGTGTTTGTAGTTTTTAATCATAGCAAAATTGATTCTTTTGGAGAGAATTTTTCTACATTGTCAGGGTCTAAGCCATCATCAATATATGCTGCTTCGAGTTGCTTTCGCAAGTTGTCGATTTCAACGGTATACTGTGATGCTGATTTACCTTTGACGTTACCCTTTAGTTTAGTTATTATGGCAGAGATTGTAGTTTCATCTTGTACCTTCTACAAGATTGGGACAGTTATCTTTGGTTTGATAACTTCAGCGGCCAAATCTTCTTGGTTGCCTTTTGTTCTCTCAACTATGCGTAGAGCTGTTAGGAGCCGATTGAGTGACCGTCAAATTCAGTGATAGATGATGAAACTTGTTCACATATTCCCAATCCAAGGCTACTTGTTGTGCCATTTTGTCGGTTTTCTCGATCGTTTCTGTATCGCTGTTGATTTCTGTGTTTATTAGTGGTTTAGACTCATCTAAGTCGTTAAGCTGGGTTTCAATAAAATCAGCCAATAGAGTTAGATCTTCTGGAACATTTATTTCAATGTTCTGTCTAATACCGACAGCTTTCAATCTTGTATTTAAGGATTGTATACATTTGAGACACTGTTTGGAATGCTCTTGTGTGAGCTTATCTTGAAGTTCATTTACTGCCTGTACTATGTTATTATGTTGTTATATGGTATATATAGATTTGCCTCCCGAATATTAACTAACTCATCTATCTGTTGCGGTCGCTTAGCAAACTTCGTTTTGACAGAGCTTGAGTCAAAATTGATTGAATTTTGAGCTGCGTCAGCAATTATGCGTGGGATAGTACTCTGATGGGAACATTGACAGTGGCGTGATATTTAGGGTGAATTGTTTATGTCTACCAAAGGGGGACAGTTTGATCTTGACCAATGTCGATGTTATCATCAGGCTTTTTGTTTACAGTATTAGACATGTTTATACTTATACTAATGCTTGTGTGCTAAGTTATGTTAAAGGGTGGGTGCGACTATGGATATGTCACTCCCCCAACCATTAGAAAAGTGCCTGTCCTCAGGTGTTTAAGTTTGGGTATAGTGTAATATTTTCTTCTTTTACAATTGGTGTATGTGCTATTTTTGTAGGTGTTTCTTCTACTATTGGTTTTTTATAATTTATTATTAATTTGTTAGGTATGCTTTTGAACTTATATGTTAGATAAAGTGTTAAACTTATTAATATGATTACAAATATGGTTATTGTAATTATCTGGAATACATTGTTTAATTTTGTGTGTTCATTTATAACTTGTTTCGTTTGTGCAAACGAAAGTGGTTCTATTTTTATAACATCATTGCTTACATAAATGTTTTGAGTATAATCTAACATGTTGTTTGAAATTGAAATTTCATTAATTTGCAGTGAACAATTAAAGATTTTTATTAGATTGTTTCCTTCTATTGTTATTTCGTTATTTATACAATTGTGGTTTAATATAGTTTTTGGTAAATTCCAAGTTAAAATTATATTTGGATCTACATAGTTGATTTGAAAATTTTTGAAAGTTTTAGTATAACTATATTCTGATGTTACTTGGTTTAAAATTCCTGTCATGCATTCATTACTAATTAATTTTTTTGGTTTCTTTGCTATAAACTTTTTTGTCTTGTGTAAAATATTTTTCATGAGCTATTTCTGTCAAAATGTTATTATTTTTGTCTGGGTATGGAATTATTTCAAATACCGGGTTTTTTACTATTTCTCGAGGAATAAGGGATATTATCAGTATTTCGTTTGTATCTGATTTAAGCCAAGTAGAAGTTTTTATATTCAACAATTTCTCAACAATTTTTAAGCCGTTTATTTCTCTGTTTAATTTTTCTACTAGTTATTGGATTTGTATTAGGTTATTAAATTCTTTAGTTTGTTCAATTAAATTGTTTAAAGTTTCTTCGGTTTATGTTATGTTAACCGTTAAACAATGGTATTCGTAAACTGTCGGAATGTCTATGGTTCCTGTTTTGAATATGAGCTAACCGTTGTGGGCTTTAATAGGATTAATTTCAATGCTTTGTGCATTTATATGGTTTACAGTTATTGATAGTAATATTATAATAATTAGTTTAAGCTGGTGCTTGTATGTTCTGTTCGCTGTCTGTTGTTGACCTGTAATTGTTATATTTACTTTGATTAGTCTTCTTTTTCTTTTTGAATTTGGTTTTGTAATGTATTATCTTCCTGCCTCTGTTTGTTTCCTCAAAATGTTTATCGTCGATTTTTCTTAGTTCTCCTGTTTTCTTGAACGGGGCTGTTGTCTTTGATTTAACTAAGGGTGAATGTTTGTTCTTGGGTCAATTCATAATTTGTTCGTTTTTTGTTGAGGTTACTTATTAGCTTTTCTTTATTAGCTTGAGTGTCATACTCTGGTGTACCTGCGTATATGAATATGTCCGCTGGTGTTCTGCTAGTCGTTTTGTGTTTTGTCTTATGATTGTATGTGTAAAGTATTGTTTCAAATTTTGTAAGTTTATTTTCGACGTCTGAGTCGCTGTTAATGATTCTTAATTTTTCGTTAACTGTCTTATGAAATCGTTCTACGTCGGATATGCCGTTTTTAGTAGTGGTTATATTAATAATTACTGCTTCTGATTTTAACCATAATTGTAAAGCTGTGCACATAAAAGCTGAGTCTTTGTCTGCTTTTATTTCGATGGGTTTACCCATTTGGTTGAATACTTGTATTATAGCTCGTTTGGTTTCTAACCAGTCTCTACTTTTTATTTCTATTAATGATGCAAATTTTGAATAGATATCAATGCAAGATAAAAATTGTTTATCTCCTACTATGTAAAAATCCATTACATATTTTTCTCGGATATTAGCGATTTCCGGAGTTATTTCAAAAGTTAATTTTGTATCCCTGTGTTCTGTTTTTGCGATGTTGCAAATCTCACATTCGTTTATTAGATTTTGAATTAAATTTTGATAATCTGGGAAATAGTGGGTTTCTTTGAACCAATTTATAGTTTTTTCAATTCCTGGATGTAATAATTCTTTGTGTTTTTTTAATATTAGTTCCTTGAATTCTGCAAATGTTTGAAGATCTATTAATTTTTTACTAGTTTTCATTGCCTTTGTTAAATTATTCGGGATTATTATTTCTAAGTAGGCTTCTTGAAAAATTGGAAAATCTGCTTCATTGTGGAAGTATAGTACACTTTTCTTTGTACATAAATATTCTTTTATTAATTCTTTGGCATGTGCGTTAGTCATGTCTTTATATGTAATTTTTATGTTGGTTTTATGAAAGTAATTTGTAATTTTTGTTACGTTCTCGGTTCCTTTTTCAAATTCTATTTGCCGATTATAATAATTAAGGGGTCTTTCTGTGATTTGTAAATAGTTACTGTTATCTTCCTGCACTATGTATAGTTGCTCTTGTGCTAATGGTATCTACGCCTAAAAAGTTTTCGTTTAATTGGATTCTGGACAGAGCATCTGCCACATAGTTTTCTTTTCCTGGGACGTATTTAATTTGGAAATCAAACTCATTTAGCTTGATTTTCCATCGTTGTAATTTCATGTTAGGTTCTTTCAGGTTATTTAACCAGACGAGTGGTCTGTGATCACTAAGGATTTGAAATTGTCGACCAAAAATATAGGACCTAAAGTATTTAGTGGCCCAAACGATTGCTAATAATTATTTTTCAATCGTTGAATAATTTATCTCATGCTCGTTGGGAGTTCTGCTTGCATAGCATATAGGCGTATGCTCTTGCGAAAGGACGGCCCCTAATGCCATATTACTCGCGTCTGTAGTTAATGAAAATGGTTTTTCGAAATTAGGGTATATTAAAATTGGGTCGGATGTTATGAGTACTTTTAGCTTTTCAAACGCTGATTCGTAGTCTTCGTCATTTATATTGATCTTTGCTCCTTTTTTTAATTTAAGTGTTAATAGTTTTACTATATTAGCGAAATTTAATTTCTTTTGGAGTTTTTGGAATTGGGAATTTGACAATTGCTTGTATTTTGTTGGGATTTGGTTTTACACCCTCAGTTGTGATAATGTGACCGAGAAATTCAGTTTCTTTTCTCGTGAACTCGCAACTTTATCCAACTGTAGTTTTAAGTTAGCTTCTCTAAGCTTCTCAAATACTTTTTGTAGCGACAATATGTGTTCCTCCAATGAAGTGGAAAAAATTATAATGTCGTCTAAGTAGACCAGACAATCCTTAAAAATTAAATTAATTAAATTAATTAAGAGATTGTTCATACAACGTTGGAACGTTGCAGGTGCATTCTTAAGACCAAATGGCATGCGAGCGTAATCGTAATGGCCATGTTTAGTCGAAAATGCGGTCTTGGGTATTGAACCAGGATCCAATTGAATTTGGTGGAAGCCTTTGGCTAGATCAATGGTTGTGAAATATTGACATTTTCCAAGTTTGTCTAATATTTCATCCATGATCGGGATAGGGTATTTATCATTAATAGTTAGTTCATTGAGATTGCGGTAATCTATGACTAACCGGAATTTTTGCTTTCCAGATGCATCGTTTTTCTTTGGAACGATTATTACTGGTGAGCAGTAAGGGGATTTGGTTTTGCGTATAATATTTTGTTTTATCATATCGCTTATTTGTTTATTTACTTCCTCATCGTATATTTGTGAATATTTATATGGACGCTTGTAAATTGGGTCCTCATGTTTTGTTAGAATTTTGTGTTTAATTGTACTAGTGAAAGTCAAATTGTCACCTTCATGGTACTGGATATCACGAAATTTATGTAAAACATTTTTAATTTTTTCTTTTTCTTCTGAGTTTAGGTGCTCTAGCCTAAACTCATTGTTTTCTGTTAATTCGTTGTTAATAGCGAAGTTAAATGGTCTGTCGTCTTTTGAGGGTGGATCAAGGCACTCTTGTGCGATCATGTCCTCTTCGACCTCTTCGTCAGCATATCTAAAACAAAAGTTAAACTCTCCTAAGGTTACGGATCCTTGTGCATAGTCAATTTTCGCTTGACATGTTTCAAGGTATTCTCTCCCAATCAGAACATCATAATGCTCTGAGAAGTCGTGAATATAGAATTTTTGATTACTCGGACAAATTTTGCTTGCTCCTAATATTATGCTTTGTTTTAATTCAATAGCACCATTTATGGTGTGAACCTTAAGTGTTTCGTTGTATATTGGAAAATCTAAGCAGTTTGTTTTCATTAGGTTTATAGTTGAACCTGTGTCAATGACACATTTTAGAGCTTCGTCATTCATAATCAATTTTATGAATGGATTTCTTCTGTTTGTTCCGAGGCTTGCTGATGAAAATTTTCAGATGTGTCCATTTTCGGAGGGTTTGGCGCATTGAAGCGTGAATGGGGCTGATTTTGATAGTTTAAAGGGTTTTGGGTTCTACCTTGATTTAATTTCTGTTGGAACTCGTGGTGAGCCTTTTGATTGTCTTCGGAATTAATGTGCTGTTTATTTTGTACATGATAACTCTGATTCGTGTTGGAATAGCCACTTGAACTGGAGGCTGGGTTGAAATTTTGCTGATAATTTCCCGTGTTCCTACGATTGTTATTTTGATTTCCCTGAACGTTATTAGTATTAGGTCTATCAGTTACGCTATTTTCGTATAATCCTTCTCTTTGCGCTACTTGTTTAAGTTTCTGTGTTGACGTTATGTCGTATCTGGCTAACATCATGAAAAGCCTATCGGGTAATTTTTTTGTAATTACATCTTTAATTGTGTTATTCATGGCATTTGTATAAAGTGTCGTATTGCTAGGTATATTTTCTAAAGCTGACTTGTTTAATATAACGTAAGATTTATTTTCGAGATCCTCGATGAACTTACGGACGTTTCCCTGGTAATTCGTGTTGTAAAGGCGTCGAAGGAGTTCTTCAAATGGTGTTTGTACTTTGCATTCTTCAATCAGTGCGTTCCTCAACTCCTGCCAAGTGTTGGCTGCTGTCCTTTGTGAAATTCTCTGTGCATCTCCAGCAACTTGCAATTCGATGGCTCCGTATAGGATGCTGTGTTGTCTGACATCTCGGGTTGGATAAAAATGTAGGATGTAATCGATCCTTTTAATAAAAGCATTGAGATTTTCTGTTGATCCGTCAAAACTTGGCACCTGTCTAAGTTGTGGAAAGGCCTGGTTGAGGTGTTGTTCTGATAATTCCATCGTTATAATCTTAGTGTAATACACTTTTTGGTGCCTTTTTTTTTAAAATAGTTTTTTTTTTTTCTTTGAGTTTGTGGTTCTTTTGAACTTTTTTAATCTTTGATTTTGCACTTTGTTCTTGCACTTTTATTTCTTTGCACTTTTATTTCTTTGAACTTTGTTTTTAATTTAGTTTATAGATTGTGATTAACTATTATTGTTTTAATGTTTTTTTTTTTTTTGTGTGTGTGTCTTATTGATAAGACCCAGTAATAACGTATTGCAGGGATCAAAAGATATGCAAAGCTAGTCGTTATTATCTGTAGTAGCTTTATTGCCCGAAGGGTCAATGTTATTAGAGTACTAATGACTCGAAGGTTCTTGTGCGGATATGTATTCGAGAAAACGTTTGTTACACACCGACAACAATTTCGGTCGCGATTGAGCTTTAGATCTAGGAATTAATTATCCTTTAGCGATCTTTACTTTTTCCCGACGTATCCTACCGGCTGCGCCAATTAAGTTTTACACGTTTAATTACTTTAAAAAATATATTTCAATTCTTTATTTTCACTAACGGCTACTTCTTATAATGAGTACATTCAGATTTGCCTCCCGAATATTAACTAACTCATCTATCTGTTGCGGTCGCTTAGCAAACTTCGTTTTGACAGAGCTTGAGTCAAAATTGAGTGAAGTTTGAGCTGCGTCAGCAATTATGCGTGGGATAGTACTCTGATGGGAACATTGACAGTGGCGTGATATTTAGGGTGAATTGTTCATGTCTATCAAAGGGAGACAGTTTGATCTTGACCAATGTCGATGTTATCATCAGGCTTTTTGTTTAAAGTATTGGACATGTTTATACTTATACTTATGCTTGTGTGCTAAGTTATGTTAAAGGGTGGGTGCGACTATGGATATGTCACTATCTATATAATGTAAGTGTGAATCATATCTAGCGACACTTTGTTCTGTCTACTTGAACTTCTTGTAGTGACTTTTAGTACGTTAGCTGATATGTTTTTTAATTCTTTTATTGTGATGCGTGATAATGCATCAGCAACGAAATTGTCTTTGCCCTTGAGATATTCTACAGTACAGTCATACTCTTCTAAGTCTAATCTCATTCTTGTTAATTTTTAACTTCGATTCAGCATTGAAAACAAATATGTCAATGGTCTATGTAGTGCATGTTTTCTGACGAAACAATATTGATTTGACGGACTACTTCAAAACGAGCTGGAAGTATTATAGCATTATTATCACAAGTGTGAATTATTAGTAGTTTTATTGGATAATTTAAATTATTGTGAAATCATTAATAGTTGTGAAATCTAATTGGCAATTATATTTTTTAAAGAAATCTATACCAATAATGCCGTCGCTAGGTATTGGTAAATCTTGTCCGACTATATAAAATTCGTGTGGAATGACATATTTTCCTGTAGATAATTCTACGAATACTAAACCATTAGAAACTACTGAACCCTCACCAATTCCAGATATTTGGGTTAATGTTTCAATTTATATTTAATTTAACAGAGATATGTCTGCACCACTTATGAGTGAACGATCATATTTCGAATGCACTTTGGAATGACTTATGTTTAGCAACAAAGTGTCGCTGAATGGGTCATTGTTTATTTGATCTGATATTCCCTTACATTGGTTGGGGATGTATTATATATATGTTGCTCATGCTACAACTTAAAATATGGGCAATATATATTTAAGGAACTAAAGAGTAGCGCTACTCAAGCCGGTGACCCAAATAAATACAGATAAAAAAAAACAATATTGTCTACATTCCATGATGAACCCATGCAAATAAGTCACAGGCATTTCGCAAACATTAGCAAAAATTAAGAGACATTACTATGGAAAATATAATAAGTCATATAACAGAGTACGTACGTAAATGTCAGAAATGTCAAGAAGCTAAAACTACCAATCACACTAAGACTGGGCTGTTAGACAAACCAATAAGACTTTTCGAAAAATTACTAGTCGACACCATTGGTTTATTACCTAAATCAGAAAATGGTAACGAATATTCATTCACGATTATTTGTGACTTATCAATATATTGTGTTGCCATACCTATTGCGAATAAAAACGGGAAAAGCGTAACAAAGGCTATGTTCGGATCCTTTATTTTAAAGCATTTCCTAATGAAGGCGTTCATTACGGACATGGGTACTGAATACAAGAATTCCATAATTAACGCTTATGGAAAAAAAAACAACTATTGGAAAAATATGACACGTCATATAACATAGTACATACGTAGTTGTCCGAAATGTCAAGAAGCTAAAACAACATAGCCCACTTAGACACCTATGATTATAACTGAAACACCAACAAACGCTTTTGACGGGTTAATATAGTGTCAACATATAGGTCAATTATCAAAGTCAGAGAATGGTAACGAGTATACATTTACACTAATATGTGATTTAACAGAATATCTTGTTGCCTTACCTGTAGCGAATAAAAGGTCAAAAAGCGAAGCAAAAGCTATATCGAATCTTTTATTTTAAGTATTACACAAGACGTCATTACGGACAAGTACTAATACAAACGAATCACAAAACCTTAAATGAATACATAAGTTCCTACATATCAGTGGATAAAACTGATCGGGAAGAATGGTTTCATTTTCTATATTCTACAATACAACACCATCTATGGCACATGATTATTGTCCATACCATATAAACTAGTTTTTTGCAAGCAACCAAGCCTACCAAATCATTTTAATAGCATAGATAAAATAGAACAACTTTTTTAATACAGAAAATAACGGAAAGGAATCTAAATATAGTTAAGAATAAGTCTATAAGAAAGCTTGAATATTGATAGAAAAAAATAAGAAACAAAAAATTATATTAGGAAAGTATGAACTAGTTTTTTGCAAGCAACGAAGCTTACCAAATCATTTTAATAGCATAGATACAATAAAACAACTTTTTTAATACAGAAGATTACGGAAAGGAATCTAAATAAAGATAAGAACAAGCCTATAAGAGAGCTTGAATAATGATAGAAAATAATAAGAAATACAAGAAGAATATGATGATAGGAAAGTATCAGATTTTAAATTAGAATTAAGAGTCCAAGTGGTATTAAGGAATGAAACAGGTCATAAGCTAGAAGATAAATAACTAGGACCCTTTAAAATTATAACATGTTACAGTGCTATAGTCGGAATTACCCAACCAAAAAATACCCGAACTCAAGTATACGACCCCAAAATACCTTTAAATTGTTACCATCTATTTTTTAATGTTGTATTTATTCTGTAATCTTCTTAATTTTTTTTATTTTATGAGTCGGCGTCACTACTACGTATTCTCTTCTTCTTTTTCTCTAGAGTACCCAACTTAGATTTTCAAAAGTAAATATAAATGTCTTAAAATATTTTTATATTATTATTATTATACATTTACTTTTCAACACTAGATGTAGTGGCTGTTAACTTTTAAAAGTTTACATTAATGGTCACTCTTTACATTCAGCCAATCCTGACATTCGATCGACCCCGATCATTACATTATTCACAAACAAAGAGCTACTGTTTTATCACACACATGCATCCAGGACTGAAGCCTAGCTGCTTCAAGATCTCCTTTATATGGCAACTGGGTGACACTGGTGACAATCATCAATGTCGGTGACCTCATAGCGGTCATTGGAAAGCAATCGGTTTATTTTGTAACGCCCGTGGGTGAAAACTTCTTGCAGGTTCCTACTGTGACGTCAACCCTATGTCTTAAAGCATATTGGTTTTAATTACGTTCTTGTGATTTTCGTATAATTGCACTTGATTCTAATTATATTCAAATTAAGAGGTTCATCAGAGCTAAATTTATCTTCAAGGTATTCTGATAGCTCGTCTTCTTAAGGCCTGCGCTGACCACAGCCGAATAGTAATATACACGGTGTTCTACCAGTATAATTTTATACCAGTCAATTGATTCAGTGGCTCAGATAATTGGCACATATAACATGTTCAATATATCTCTTGTGATATAAAACACGTTCCTCGATCAGATTTAATGCGCCGGGGCGACTAAATTATTCAAAGTATTTCTCAAATGATGCATTTAATTTTCTAGTGCTAGTAAAATTAAAATTTGACAAATTGTCTCGATAATTTCTAATATATGCTTCTGTTTTGAAATAATTCTGGACAATGGGCCTAAATGGTCAATATGAAGTGTATCAAGCGGAACATGCTTTTTTGGTATGCTATGTAATGTTCTGTTGTGAACTGTTCTCGGGACTGAGTAGCGACTGAATGCAGAATACAGGCCAGGCAGTTTCGAATATATATGTATCCATTTTGCCATTCATTAAGGAAAAACACTTATCTGCAGAAAGATGACCCAACTATTCATGACAGTTCCTTATCAATTCATACTGCATACGTTCTGTTGCATACTGACACAACTTTTCTTATACACAATACTATCAACTAACACAAAATTGGATACATAACCTTTTTCTTATTTCTCACCCAACATACGTACTTCCGAATCTCACATTTGTTCAGTCTGTAATAAAATGTCGATATCTTGTAGTGTAGCTCCCACTATTCCAACCACAGTTTCTTTTGTGATTTCATTACGGCCTATATCTGCTTTGAACACACGTATTTTCCTCTTCTCGTTAGGGTATAACACAGGTTCCCAGTCGTTTTTGGAAATTTACACAGGTTATGGTTATTCTTCATTTGACGGTCAGACGGGATTACACACGGGTTGATGGTTTCCTCAGTATCATTTTTCAACAATTCAGAACCAGGTCGGTGTGTTATCGAAAAATTATAAGCTTCTAACTCTAATGGCCATCGGGCGATACGGAGGTTTATAGACATTTTACCCAAGGTTTGAACTAGGGAACTACAAATTTATAAAACATAATTATAAGTTAAGACGTTTCCAAGTTGCGTAATAAATCGCATATCCGTGCGATTTTTCTTAAAATAACAATTTATACAAATAATTCTATGACAAAAAAAGCTTTCCATTGAGCTGCGTTTAGAATAAACGTGCTTCTTCTTGAGCTCAACAATCAATGAGCAATAAGCGATAAGCATCAATTTTTTTTGCGCGATCCGTTTCCACTACACGGCCGCCTTGTCAAAAGAGAATAAATCCTTTTCTCTGGTGTTTCAATAAAGAAATAATTAGATTTTTTCTGAAGTAAAGGAAACTAAATTAGAATCAATTTAGTAAATTATTAGTAATATAATTAATTTAACAAAATTTTCCGATTTCGTTGGACTCAATAGTGCACACCATTTCGGTCATTCCATTTTATTCTGATATCTCGATTCCATCGTTCCTGTGCCATTTCTTATTCCGTTTTCGCTCGGCTGATTCAAATTATTTGTATTTGATCACATCATCTGGTTATTACAATTTTTGGCTCTGTGAAGAGCCTAGTATGCCAATCGGTGGTGATCAGAACAGCCACAAACGACTCACAGCACCGTCCGTTAAGGAGTCAAAGCGACCTTTAACCTCACCTAGAGCAGTTTTCGGGAAACTCAAGGTCGAGAGTACCAGCACAACCGTCCGCAAGACTGTGAGTCCGATTCCAACAAGAGATATTAACCCATAAATTACCCGTTCGACTACGCAAAAAATGCAGAAGTCAAGCTAAATGGCACTGAACGACTTCGTTTCTATAACTGACCGACTAGGCCAGTTTGAAGTGAAGATCAATGACGCAGCGGACAGTGACGTGTCACTGTTCACTCTCCAAGTCTGACGAGATCAGATTAAGACTTTATGGGAAAAGGTAGAACGCGATTACGAGTTATGTTCCAAAGCTCTCAACCAAGGCGCTTGCAGCAGCACTGACCTGGTGGCTATGCAAGCTAAATATGATTACTCGTACTCCGTTTACGAGCGATGTGCGGCTCAGCTAAGCGAAAAAATAGAAAGAGCCACGGCTTTAAATAGACAAGCTGAGCAACCCCCCTCCAACTTCTCCATGTCCAGGGGTTGCAGTCTCCCGCCATGCGACACTGAAGTTTTCAGTGGGGATTACCTACGCTGGCCTACTTTCCGAGACTTGTTTACAGCTGTTTATATTAACAATCCAAGATTGACGCTGGGGGAAAAATTGTTTCATCTTAATTCCAAAACCAGCGGCGAAGCTAGGGCAATTATCTCCAAGTCCCCGCTCACGAAGGACGGCTTTCAGTCAGCGTGGGCGAGCCTGACGGAGAGATTTGAGAATAAGCGACTATTAGTCAATAGTCAATTGAAAATTTTTTTCAATCTCCCCTCAGCAACACAAGAGTCTGGAGCCGCCCTTAAAGAGCTTCAGGGCACAATCCAGGGATGTTTAACGGCTCTCGACTTGTCCAGGGTGAGCACCGAAAATTGGGATTGTCTGCTTATTTTCTTGTGCTTGTATGTTATGGGAACAATCGCTCCACGATAAGGCAGAGATACCTCAATGGTCCGAGATGAATTCATTTCTGATCGACCGATATCGCACCTTGGAGGCGATAGAGGATGTACGACCTACCGCACATACGCCTCTCCAGTCCAAACCCACAAGAAAAGAGTCCAACCACCTGAGAACCTTCGAAGCAACAGTGACTACAAAGTCACAGCACTGCAAATTGTGTCAGAAGGAAAACCATCCCGTGCGTCTATGCCCTATGTCTATGAGTTTCCGTCATTAAGCAACAAAAGTCCACTTCTACTTCAACCCAAGCTACCGTTCAAAACTACTTTTCCGCAATCTCACATGGTGTTCTCCTCGGCACGGCTGTCATCCAAGTGTGTCATTTGGGCACAAAGTATACAGCCCGGGCATTAATCGACTCTGGATCTGAAGCGACCTTTATTTCAGAGCGATTGTTCAAAAGGGTTAAACTTCCTTATCAACCCGTCGACGCACAGGTCTCCGGTTTGAATCAAGCCATTTCGGCTCAACCTCAAAAACTTTGCCATTTTAATATTGGCTCTCCGATAAAGCCCAGGGTTCATATTGAAACCTCGGCTTATGTTCTTCCAAAGCTGGCAGGCAATTTGCCCTCCTACACCATCCCCCAAACTGCTTTGGAAGAACTTCCAAAATTACACTTGGCCGATCCCTCTTTCTATAGGAGCTCACAGATAGACGTGCTTCTCGGCGCCGATATCCTCCCATCCATATTGTTAGGTGGCTCCTATCCCAACATATGTGGCACTCTCAGTGCCAAATCTGTCGCATCCTTTTCGACTCAAGTCTCGCTGAATCCAAATGCGAGCTTGGATAAACTGCTCACAAAATTTTGGGAGGATATTTCAGTAAAGCTGGAAAAGGAATCCGACCTGTTTTGTGAGCGCAATTTCCAAAAAACCACTAAAAGGGATAAAAACGGCAGATACTTGGTCACACTGCCATTCAAGAATTCCGATCACATCCAGTTAGGCCATTCAAGGTCCATCGCACTAACTCAATTTCTACGAAATAAGAATCGTCTGGCAAAAAATGCCCCCTTAAGGAGCAGTACGATGCGGTGATCCAGGAATATCTGGACTTAGGTCACATGCGACAAGTCCCTCCAAGCAATTTTTCGGATAACTTTTATCTAGCACACCATGCTGTTCACAAGCCTGATAGCACCACGACCTAGCTCCGCGTAGTATTTAACGCCTCCCACCCGTCATCGAATGGTAAAAGTCTGAACGATGTGCTACATGCAGGGCCCGTTCTGCAATCCGACTTAACCATTCAAATTCTGAGATGGCGATTCTTCCGATATGTATTCATTGCCGATATCACGAAAATGTATCGGCAGATACTTGTCCATCCCAACCACACGCCCTATCAGAGAATTCTGTTCCGAACAAAGGACAACGAGCTTCGTGACTTCGAACTCAGCACAGTCACGTTTGGAGTTAACTGTGCCCCCTTTTTGGCAATCTGGGTACTACATCGGTTATCTGATGACGTTCGTTCGCTCTATCCCTTAGCAAGTCACATTATCGCAAACAATATGTATGTCGACGATGTACTAGCGGGAGTCCATTCCAAATCAACGGCAGATCAAGCAATTGCAGAACTCCGCAAAGCCCTTGAATCTGCCGGGTTCCCCTTGCGAAAATGGACATCCAATGAAAAGGACTTGCTAAGAGCGATTCCCAAGGACCACTTGCTTCGCGCCGATTTCTTAGAGATCGAGGAGGCCTGTTGGGCAAAGACTCTCGGGATCAGATGGAAAGCTGACACCGATGAGTTATTTTTCGCTCCATCCGAGCTAACAACCAAACAGTCCGTCTCCAAACGTGAAGTCCTTTCACAGATTGCCAAACTGTTCGACCCAGCAGGTTGGCTGTGTCCAGTCATTATTCAGGCAAAAATATTCATGCAGGAGATCTGGCTCCAAGAACTGGGCTGGGACGATCCGCTACCTGAGAGTCTTCTCATTAAGCGGAATTTATTTCTGCAAGAGTATCCGGGCCTCAGTGCGATTCGCATCCCTAGACGGGTCGAATTCCGCCCACAGGGGACTATTCAATATTTTGCGACATTTCGCAGCGAGCATATGGGGCCGCCATTTACGTGCGCACTGAGATACAAGATCGCATCTCAGTACATCTCCTAACAGCGAAAACGAGGGTCGCTCCGGTCAAGACCGTGTCCTTGCCACGACTAGAGCTGTGCGGAGCAGCACTTCTGTCCGAGTTATCCGCTGCACTGAGTCCCCAGCTACCTTCCGCTGGCGGCGACTGGTTCTATTGGACAGATTCCACAATTGTGCTAGCTTGGCTTCATAAGCCACCATGCGCCTGGACTACCTTTGTAGCAAACAGAGTCGCAAAAATTACTCAGGCCACCGACTCCAATAAATGGTCCCATGTACGATCCAAGTACAATCCAGCGGACCTAGCGAGCAGAGGTGCCCCACCACAAGCGTTAGTCAACAATGAGCTGTGGTGGCACGGCCCAGAATGGTTACTCCTACCTCAGAATCAATGGCCCATTCCTTCAGATCCCCTCCCAGATACGACAATAGAGCAACGTAAGATTAAGGTAAACCTCGCAAACACGGCTCCCTCATTTTCTTTCCTTGAGCGCTTCTCCAAGTTCGATCGAGCCCTGCGAGTGTTAGCATACATATATCGCTTCGTCAAGCGTGAAATTGACAGCAACGAGATTTCTTATGCACAAGAAAGACTCATTCTCCTGACCCAGAGACAAGCATTTTCGTCAGAGTACACTTGCTTAAGCACGAAAAAACAGGTCACTTCCAGCAAACTCCTTAATTTGAACCCCTTTTTAGATGGTAAGGGAATTATTCGAGCATGTGGTCGTGTAAGAGCGGCCGAAGCACTCGGCTACGATGAGCGGCATCCAATCATACTGCCATACACATGTGCATATTCGCGTCTCTTGAACGCTTTCACCCATCTAATATCCTTGCATGGAGGCAACCAGCTCATGATGCGTTTAATACGATCACAGTACTGGATTCCAAAGCTGAAAGTGTTGGTCAAATCCACAATTCATTCCTGCAAAATCTGCGTCATCCGAAAAAAGAAATTGCAAACGCAGCTCATGGGCGACTTGCCTGTGGAGAGAGTCACATTCTCTCGGCCGTTCACTCACACAGGAGTCGATTTTGCAGGCCCCTTCGAAGTAAAAAATGACAGGTCGAGCCTGTCTTATGACAAAAGGCTACGTGTGCGTCTTTGTGTGCTTCAGCACCAAAGCCATCCACCTAGAAGCTACATCTGACCTGACCACAGAAAAATTCCTAGCGGCATTTGCGAGATTTGTGGCACGACGAGGGTGCCCAAGTCAAATGCATTCCGACAACGGCAAAAACTTCGTCGGAGCGGCCAAAGTCCTCTCGCGCGATTTTGTAGAACCGCTTAAGACTTAACTCCAGGCCACTTACAGTCTCCAGAAACTGTCCTGGCACTTCAACCCTCCTAGTGCACCGCATATGGGTGGCCTGTGGGAGGCAGGTGTAAAGAGTTTAAAAAATCTATTTTATAAGTCTACATCGACCTCCAAATACACCTTCGAAGAGCCTTCCACGCTCCTATCCAAAGTTGAAGCATGCCTGAATTCAAGACCGATATCTCCAATGTCGGAAGATCCTACTGATCTCCCAGCTCTGACTCCCGGTCATTTTCTAGTCGGGGGTCCTCTACTTTCCGCCACAGAGCCAGAGATCAAGGAAAACGCCACGTCCATCATCAACCGCTGGCAGCGCTTGAAGGCTTTGCAACAACAGTTCTGTCTCCGCTGGAAACATGAGTATCTTTTAGAGTTACACAAAAGAAACAAATGGCAAACTCCAACGCGAGACTTACAACGGGACGATCTAGTCATTATTAAAGAAGATAATCTTCCAGTTAATGACTGGCGTCTAGGTAGAATCCAAACGACCTATCCTGGCGACGACCAAAGAGTCCGAGTGGTCGACGTGTTAACTGCCCGAGGTGTCTCCAAGAGACCTATCTCTAAGCTGATCCTGCTCCCGATAGAATCTAGTCCCCATTCTCCATCCAGTAGAATCTCCAGTAAAGACTAGAATCCTAGATCCATAGGTCTGCGGACCATCCGTATAAAGCCGCATCAGTAATGTCTATAATTTTTTTTTTCAACCTTCTTCACGTAATAGCACGATGTCTCCACGCCAACAACAAGGCCGATCCAAGAGCCGACCGGCAACGGAATCGTTCCGATGCCGAGTATGCCGAGGAGTCCACGCGCTGCGAAAGTGCCAGCGGTTCATGCGGCTGTCTCCAGAGAAGAGACTCCGAGCAGTTCAGGTCAACAAATACTGCCCAAACTGCCTGGCTCACCAACATTCCGGGGAGTCATGTCGCCGCAAGGACAAGTGCCGCAAGTGCCAGGGCGACCATCACACCTTGCTTCATTTGTAAGAAGCGCGTCGCATGCCATCGCGATCTCCAGAGCGATCCCAAACAAGGCGCAGCACCAAGGCCCAAGCGCGACGCTCCGCGCCGCCTTTATCCGCTGGTTCCATCTCCTTGTCGACATTAATGGAACACAAAAGGACAACCCTGCTCCCGAGAGCACTCATCCGACTTGGAAACGGCAAGGCGACCCGCGACACTCGGGCACTTTTAGACCCGTGCTGTCCGGTAAGTCATATCGACGCATCCTTGGCAAAGGCCTCCGGGCTATCCGTCACCCGCGTCGGTAAAGACAACGCTTGCTCGGCCAAGTTCCAGGACCTCTAGCTTCCAGCGAGAGGGCATCCTGCAGGTGATGCCAAATCTCCGGTATCGAACTCCAACGAAGCTCGTCAGCGAGAAACTGAACGAGCCCTTCACCAACGTTCGATTGGCAGACGATCGTTGGTTCCAGCCGGAAATCTCCAATCTGGTGTTGGGCTCGGATATCTACCCAGATTTAATTCTCCAAGGCGTCCTGCCGAACCATGGCGGCGCACCACTAGCCCAAAACACGATCTTCGGGTGGATACTGTCCGGCTCCTGCGCTCACCAGTAGGAACAGAGCCACTTCCCTCTCCCTTTTTCTTTTTGCAATACTGCAAGGCGGGCGGCATGTTCACACAAGAAGTGTATCCGGCAGTCGCCATCCAACCGCCATGTAACTCCGGAACCAGTACATGGAACATGTACTGAAATTTCACCTCACTTACACTAATACATTGTAATGCACTCTGAAAATATACCAGAAGAAAAAATAACCTGCAAGTGAACAAACGTGTTTTTTTTCAAACCTTCTTTAGTAAATTTGTGCAGAGCAGAAACGCTCCCCCAACGATACTTCATTTAGCAAAGTTCATCTGGAAGCCCTGCGGACGCCCTACTACAACAATTGTTAAGGCCTAACTGGATGTGATCGGAATTCTTGATGGCAGTGTGACCAAGTATCTGCCGTTTTTATCCCTTTTAGTGTTTTTTTGGAAATTGCGCTCACAAAACAGGTCGGATTCCTTTTCCAGCTTTACTGGAATATCCCTTCCGACATTGGAGATAGCTCCAATTTATGGGGTCGGAGATGCTTCCTTCTGCCTATTACATACATTTGCACAAATACTTAATACACTTTTTACCCATTTTTAATGGGTTCAGGTTATAAAAATGTAAATATATACAAAATTTAAAAATATAAAGATATTAAAATTATGAATATAACATTTTTTTTAGGTTTTTACTTTATATAATATATTTTTATAATATTTGCATATATCCTTTTTTCCTGATTCGACAAGGAATGTATTATAAAATAAAATTGTTGTAACGATAATTAACTTTTATATATATATATATATATATTTATGTGCATGCATTAGTGAGTACATATATGGTACTCTTGGTACATAAGCAAAGCGTGGGATATGCGCCGTCAGCAAAACAGCCATCTAGAGTACTACTGGTCCGCGCTGCGTAATATGAGCCCGAGTCAATAAACTGAAGTGGCTCTGCGCGTTTGGCTTTATGTTCGTTATTTAAACACAGGGTGTTTTATAATGCATATACTCACTACACATGGTAAAAATAAAAGTTATAACAAGAATTGAGATTAGCAATCTATATGCCAATGGAATTCTCGCCCTAGGTCAATTCTTTCCAAGGCTTAAAACAGAAGCCGATATAAATAAAAGTAGCCAATTCAAAGGAGCACCAAAAAAACTTTAAGAACACTTTAATAAATACTTTAATAAATACTTAAAATATGGGCAGTATATATTTAAAGAACTTTAGAGAAGCGTTACTTAAGCCGGTTTCCCAAATAAATACAGATAAAGAAACAAAACCAATATTGTCTGCATTCCATGATGAACCCAAGCAAGGAAATCATACAGGCATTTCGAAAACATTAGCAAAAATTAAGAGACATTACTATGGAAAAATATGATACGTCATATTACAGAGTACATAGTTAAATGGAAAAATGTGACACGTCATATAACAAAGTACATAAGTAATTGTCCGAAATGTCAAAAAGTTAAAACAACAAAGCACACTAAGACACCTATGATAATAACTGAAACACCAATAAACGCTTTCGACGGGGTAATTGTTGACACTATAGGTCCATTACCAAGATCAGAGAATGGTAACGAGTATGCAGTTACACTAATATGTGATTTAACAGAATATCTTGTTGCCTTACCTATAGCGATTAAAAGCGCAAAAAGCGTAGCAAAAGCTATATTCGAATCTTTTATTTTAAAGTACGGTCCAATGAAGACGTTCAATACGGACATAAGTACTCAATAAAAGAATTCCATTATTAACGACTAATGGAAGTATCCAAAAACAGACATAATTACGACTACAGAACGCCATCACCAAACAAAGTCACAGAACCTTAAATGAATACATAAATTCCTACATATCAGTGGATAAAGCTGATCGGGAAGTATGGTTTCAATATTTTCTATATTGCTACAATACAACACCATCCATGGCACATGATTATTGTCCATACCATATGAATTAATTTTTTGCAAGCAACCAAGCTTACCAAATCATTTTAATATCATAGATACAATAAAACAACTTTTTTAATACAGAAGATTACGGAAAGGAATCTAAGTAAAGATAAGAACAAGCCTATAAGAGAGCTTGAATAATGATAGAAAATAATAAGAAATACAAGAAGAATATGGTGATAGGAAAGTATCAGATTTTAAATTAGAGTTAAGAGTCCAAGTGTTACTAAGGAATGAAACAGGTCATAAGATAGAAGATAAATTACTAGGACCCTTTTAAATTATAACAAGCTACAGTGTTATAGTCGAAGTTGACCCCAAAATACCTTTAAATTGTAACCATCCATTTTTTAATATTGTATTCTGTAATCTTCTTAATTTTTTTATTTTATGACTCGGCGTCACTATTACGTATTCTCTTCTTCTTTTTCTCTAGAGTGCCCACTTTATATTTTCAAAAATAAATATAAATGTCTTAAAATATTTTTATATTATTATTATACATTTACTTTTTAACCCTAGATGTAGCGACTTTTGACTTTTAAAAGTTTACATTAATGGTCACTCTTTACATTCGGCCAATCCTGACATTTGATCGACCCCGATCATTACATTATTCACAAACAAAGAGCTACAGTTTTATCACACACATGCATCCAGGACTGAAGCCTAGCTGATTCAAGATCTGCTTTATAATGCAACTGGGTGACACTGGTGCGGTTATAGGAAAGCAATCGGTTTATTTTGTAAGGCCCGTGGGTGAAAACTTCTTGCAGGGTCCTACTGTGTAAACGTCAATGTTACGTATCGCAACAAAATATCCTTCTTTGTATTTGGGAGGTGCCCTATATCTTAAAGCATATTGGGTTTCATTACGTTCTTGTGATTTTCGTATAAGTGCCTTTGCTTCGTGTCTAATTATATTCAAGTTAAGAAGTCCGGTGGAGCTTAATTTACCTTCAAGGTATTCTGATAGCTCGTCTACTTAAGGCCCGCGCTAACCATAGCCAAATAGTAATATACACGGTGTTCTACCAGTACGGCACTGTACAGAATTATTAATGGCAACCTCGATTCGGTTTATCAATTTATACTAGTCAGATTGATTCAGTGGCTCAGATCATTTGCACATTTAACATAGAAAGTAGTAGTAGAAATGGTCAAGTGCTTAGTTTTATTTCAAGAAAAATATGATATTCAAGTTTTTGTTATTTTTTATTTTACCAACACTGTTGCTGCTCGGCAGAGATGCTCTAAAAATTTTTAAACTTAAAGTTGTAATACACAAGAATGTTGAAGTAAAAATATAATTTCAGTTAATGACACTGTAGCATTATTGGCAAATTATTATTTGGTACGACCTTGTTTGTTTTTTGGGAATTTGGTCTTGACCCGGCGCGGATTTGTCGATGAATTGTGCACCATTATACGGGCCAACAAAGTGCGATCCAATTTTCTGTTGCCTTTAATAGAGCATGGCTTAGAATACTTGGAAGGAAACACAGTGTTCTCTACGATATATTTAAAAAGTGGGTTTCACCTTGTAGGGGTGGACGAGGAATCGATAAGGTACACTTAATTTGTGACTCTTGATGGTCAGTTTGAATAGCTTAGGATGCCGTTTAGCCTTAAAAATGGGCTAGCTTTATTTCAAAGATTAATTTCTGATGTGTCAAAGGATATTTGTAAGGGCCCGACAAATTGTGGTGTTTGTGGATGATATAATTTTGGCTACTAAGACCATTAAGACCGCCTTCTAGGGTATAACCTTGAAATTAAATTCAAAAAGATCAGATTTCTACAGAAATGAATCGATTATTTGGGATATAATGTGCTTTAGAAATTTTTCCGAATGATGAACACATTAAGGTTATTTAGGATTACACAGAACCACGTAATTGTAGGGCATTGCACTCGCGTTTGGGTTTTTTTCCTATTTTCGTTAGTTTGTTCCGAACTTTTTGCAATTAGCTAAACCCTTGACTGAATTATTAGAGAGATTTAGCCCTTTTCCCATGTCAGAGCAGGAGAGAGATTCGTTTGTGACACTGAGATCCGCCCTTGCTACTCCACCTGTGCTATCCATATTTAATAACAGCTTTGAAACTGAGTTGCATGCCGATGCCAGCTCATATGGTGTTTGCGCGGTATTGATGCAGTGACAGTCTGATAATTAAATCCTTTTTTTTCTACTCTCGAAAGGCAACGGCCGCCGAGTCTCGTTACCATACCCTTGAACTTGAAACTTGAAATCTATGCTTTATGTCGATTCTGTGTGTACCTAGAGAATCGCCCTTTCCTGATTGTTACCGATTGCAACTCCCTAGTTCAAACCTTGAGTAAAATTTCTATAAACCCCTGTTGCGCCCGATGGCCATTAGAGTTAGAAGCTTATAATTTTTCGATAAACCACTTACCTGGTAGACCCTCTACGTAGGCAAACTGAATTGTTGAAAAATGATACTGAGGAAACCATCAACCCGTGTGTAATCCCGTCTGACCAACAAATGGAGAATAACCTTAACCTGTGTGAATTTCCAAAACCGACTGTCCGGCCTGTGTTATGCCCTAACGAAAAGAAAATCCGTGTGTTCTGGTAGAGTTGAACAAAGCAGATATTATTGCCCGTAATGAAATCCCAAAAGAAACTGTGGTTGGAATAGTGGGAGCTACACCACAAGATATCGATTTTTTAATACAGACTGAACAAATGAGAGATTCGGATGTACGTATATTAACCATTTTTTATATACATAGATTTATATATATTGACCATTTGGGCCCATTGTCAAGCAATTTTTCGAAACATTAGCATTTATTAGAAATTATCGAGGCAGTTTGTACCTGGTTAATTCTACTAGTACTAGAGACGAATGCCTCATTTGAGAAATACTTTGAATATTATAGTCATCCCAGCGCATTTTTTTTTTTTTAACTGAAATATATCTACCCTACCATTATTATAAATCAAAGGGTATAATAATCCGTTAATACATTGTGACACTGTCATAATGAATACAAATATACAAATGCCCAAAGTACATTAAAAGACCGCTTAGAATTATATAAACATTCCAGCGAACAGGCAATACGATCCATCGCTTATACACAAGCCGATCGCGGCGCGTGGGAATGCTGTGCATGCACTCTGCACTCCACTTGAGCAAGTGGTCAAATCATACACAACATATGCATGCCTTCTGCATACATATGTATATACCAACATACTTATACTTACATATTTATAAACACATAGATATAAGAATTGCATGTTTCGGGTTAGCTGAACCCAAAATGAACATATAAGAATCATTCTTAATAAAGTAACACAACATAGCAGACGTTTCAAACTAAAACGGTCTTTCTTGAACATATTACATGGCGACCTTGACAAAAGTCACAGGCTGCAGTTTAGTTGAACAAAGTGCGAAAAAAACATTAAAACATTGCAAAAATCAAAGTGTGAATCGTTCCAGACCCAGACACATAACGAAAAAATGTCATTGAATTTGTTGGCGGTGGAAAGTGTCCAAAGGCAGCTGAAGAATTAAAAAAAAAAAACAACAGCAGCAGCGACAACGAGAAAAGAAAAGAAACATATTACATGGCTCCAAGATACGTCATCTACTGTTAAAGTAAATTAAATTAAATTCAATTAAATTAAACAACAAAAGCTGCAAATAATTGATGGCAGAGGAGCTCAAGTTCGAGACAGCTGTTCCTAATGAGCAAAGGGATTTGCCGACGTTGCAAGAGGCCTTGCAGGCAAATCCAGCCAAACGACCACGCCCACACACAATAGCTGAGTACCGGGCTCGACAACAAAAACAAGCGATACCAAAGCACAAAAGGAGTGGACGGAGTGAAACTTTTGCAGCAACGGCGACTGGTCAAGGAAATGATTCAGCTAGCCAAAGATGAATCAGACCGATAACGCTACACAGAGCGTCTTCAACACCTAGATGAGCAGCTTCGCACTGGTGCGAAACAACGCAAACGGGCTGCATAATTGCGAATGCCCCAATTTGCTTTAAGATTAAGTTCTAATTTCAAGCCCATGTGGGAAACCACTGCTTGAAAAAATACAAAACACTGATAGGCTTTACACTAGCAAATGTGGTTGGAGAATTTTTTTTAAACAAAACAAATGAATTGTACACAGAAATGTGGGCCAACCACATTCTATAACAACTAATACTTTTATGTCTCTGGCGCTGGGTATCTATATACTCATAAAACATAAAACATTTGTCAATTGATAAGTAAAAAAAAAATATATATATATCTTCATAAAAATTATGACCTAAAATTTTATTTTTGATTTTCAAAGATGAAAATCTTTTTCTTGCTTTATTTTCTTTATCCCACAATTTAAAAATTATGAAAAATAAAAATGTTTAATGTGTTAGTTTTACAATTCCTGCTTACAATCTATGTTAAGCATAATAAAATTATTAAGAAAAGATACATGAGTAGGGCAAATAACTTAGATAAGATCTAAAAATGAATGAGGAGAAAATAGATTACGTTTACGAAAGCTTCCGAAATTTTCGCATTAATGCGATCAGAGTTTTATATTCCCATAGCGAATACATATCAGTATATCAGTTCGAGACTGATAATATAGAAGCTTTCGGCGGAATCTGTAGCCCACTTATACACTGTGATATAACAGAAAAGGCAATGGTACGTTCAACACTACCATATGTCAGGGTAAAATTATCAGAAGAAGAAGACCCATATTTAGGTATAGCAACTACATGGTTAGTACGCTTACAAAAGTAACAAAATTCCAGTAAAAGAATGGAATGGAATACCTTAGTAAATCGGTATGAAAATAAATTCACATCTGAGCACAATAGTAAATGTTTAAGGGTAATAAAATCCCTAAACACAAGATTGATTACTGTCACCAATAGGCGATATATTCAGATAAACGTGCCAGATATTCTAAATCATTTGGCGGAGTTTGATCCCGACCAATTAAAAGAATTAGACGAATAAATTCAACCAAGCGACGCTGAATCTGATAGTGACATTGAAACACTAGAAGAAAGCGATCCAATCGAAACCAAACCGGAAATAATAACAATCTCTGAAATGGCACAAACAGTTGTAGAATTTATCAAGCTAGCCACATCTCTGCCGGAAAATCTACAAAGTTTTCTAGATTCATTGAATCTATTAGAAACCTTAAAAGGCACACATGAGCTAACAGCCATAAGCCTTATAAAAACAAAGCTAAAAGGCCATGCGAGAAATTTAATAAGTAATGAGCAGACAATTGCTGCAATTATTACGCAACTATCAAATGCACTAAAAGGAGGATCGGTAGAAGTTGTATCTGCTAAGCTTTTTAATCTGCAACAGAAAAATAAAACGGCTAACCAATACACCCAAGAGGTGGAAAAACTGGCAAAGGCCCTTGAAGGCGCCTATATCAGTGAAGGTCTAAGCCAATCACTTGCAAACAAATACAGCACTACAACAGCTGTAAAAGCTATGACCCAAAATTGTTCAATTGATAAGTTAAAACTTATCATGCAGGCAGGTACATTCACAAATATGAATGATGCCGTTTCCAAATTTGTCAATAGCTGCACGGAGATGACAGGTCAAAGTAACACTGTCCTGTATTATCGACGAGGTGCAAACAACAATAATAGAGGAGGCCGAGGTTATAATCGTGGCAGAAATTACAACCACAACAATTACAACCGAGGCGGTAACAACAACAACCATAATTCCAATAACCGTGGAGGAAGACGAGGCCAAAATCGAGGAAGAGGCCGAGGTTACTCCAACCAAGGTTATAATAGTAACAATGTGAGAATGGCGCAAAACACGCCGGAAAACTCTCAGAACCCTTTAGGAAACAACCAGTTTATGCAAAGGTTCATTCCATCAATTACAATCTTAATATATTTGTAACTTTTTATAATGATTCAACTGAAAATAAACTCACATTCCTAATAGATACAGGTGCATATATCTCACTTTTAAAAATAAATTCAGATAATTTCAAAATTCAAGCATAGGCCAAGGTGTAATAAAATCTCAAGGAACAACTTCAATAGAACTTCAATCAACAAAATATATTATTCCACACGAATTTCATTTAGTAGACTCAGATTTTTCAATATTGTGAGATGGAATAATAGGCATTGATTTTATTAAAAAATTCAATTGTCAATTAGATTGCAAACCAAGTAAAGACTGGTTTATAATTAGACCTAAAAATTTAAATTATCCTATTTATGTTCCGATAACATATAGTGCTGGCAACAATACAGTTCTTCTGCCAGCCAGATCCCAAGTAATTTGAAAAATAAACATTAATACAGTAAATGATTATATATTTGTTCCTAATCAAAAAATACATAATGGAATTTATGTTGCATATACAATAGCAGCATCCAAACATGTATACATTCGCCTTCTAAACACAACTTTTTTCGACCAATTGGTCAAAGTAAACAAAGTCCAATATGAAAACTTTACAGATTACCACATTCATAGCACTAATCCAAAAAATGGAATCAAACACGAACTTTCAAAATTAAAGAAAAATTTTCCAGAACAAGCCAAAAGTCAACTAACAGAATTATGCACCAAGTATAGTGATGTGTTCGGACTGGAAACCGAAACAATAGCGACAAATAATTTTTATAAACAAACATTAAGACTTAAAGATGATGAACCCATTTATATTAAAAACTACAGAAGCCCGCATAGCCACGTTGAAGAAATTCAAAAACAAGTAGGGAAATTAATATATGACAAAATCGTAGAACCGTCTGTATCGACTATATAACAGCCTACTGTTGTTAGTTCCGAAAAAATCATTACCAAATTCGGAAAAAAAAATGGCGATTAGTAATTGACTATCTCCAAATCAACAAAAAACTACTTTCTGATAAATTCCCGCTCCCCAGAATTGATGATATTCTAGACCAACTGGGCAGAGCTAAATACTACTACTTACCTACTTTTCATGCCATGACTTAATGTCAGGTTTCCACCAAATTGATGTGAAGAAAATTCAAGAAATATAACATCTTTTTCAACGAGCAATGGCTCATATCGCTTCATGCGATTACCATTTGGTCTTAAAATAGCACCAAATTCATTTCAGAGAATGATGACTATAGCATTATCGGGTTTAGAACCCTCTTAGGAATTCCTTTATATGGATTATTTAATGGTGATAGGATGTTCCGAAAAACACATGATTAAAAACATAACTGATGTTATTAATATATGTAGGAAGTATAACCTAAAGTTGCATCCAGAAAAATGTTCATTTTTCATGCATGGAGTGACATTCTTAGGTCACAAATGCACTGACAATGGAGTATTACCATATGACAAGAAATTTGACGTCATCAAAAATTATCCTGTCCCTCATTATGCGGACAGCGCGAGACGATTTGTAGCATTCTGCAATTATTATCGCCGATTATTCACGGCACATAACTAGATTATGTAAAAAGAATGTTCCTTTTGGTTGGTCAAGTGAATGCCAAAACGCATTCGAATACCTTAAAGAAAAGCTTATGCACCCCACATTATTACAATATCCTGAAAAGAATTTTGCATTATAACAGATGCTAGTAAACAAGCTTGAGGAGCGGTTCTAACTCAGGACCGTGACGGAATTCAGCTCCCAATAGCTTATGCATCTCGTTCATTTACAAGAGGGGAAAGCAATAAGAGCACAACAGAACAACAGTTAGCGGCAATTCTTTGGGCAATTACCCATTTTAGACCATATATTTATGGCAAACACTTTACTATTAAAACGGATCACAGACCATTGACATATCTTTTTTCTATGACTAGTCCCAGTTCGAAATTAACTCGCATGCGGCTAGAGCTTGAACGTCATAAAAATGTATCTAAGCCCAACGTACATGAAGTCATTAAAAATGATGAAGTACGAAAAGTAGTGACCTTGCGCATAACAGAATCTAAATGTTTATTTAAACATGGAAATAAAATTATCGCAAGAATTGAAGTTAGCGATTTATATACTAATGGAGTTCTCGACCTAGGTCAGTTATTCCAAAGGGTCGAAAAAGAGCCAACTCAAAGTGGCACCGAGCGAAAAGTTCTTTGAATCAGTTTCAATAGATTCTTTTAAAAATATGGGAAATAAAATATTAAATTCTTTAAGAGTAGCGCTACTCCAGCCGGTGACCCAAATAAAAGATGAGCAAGAGATACAACAAATACTGTTTACATACCATGACGACCCAATTCAAGGAGGTCATAGCGGCATAACAAGAACGCTAGCGAAAATAAAAAGACACTACTACTGGAAAAATATGACACGGCATATAAAACAGTACGTACGTAGATGTCAAAAAAGCCAAATGTCTAAACAAAGACGCACACAAAAACTCCTTTGAATCTCACAGAAACACCTTTAAATGCTTTCGATATAGTGATAGTGGATACAGTTGGTCCGCTACCTAAATCGGAAAATGGCAATGAATACATAGTCACATTGATATGTGACCTTACAAAATATTTAGTAGCCATTCCAATAAAAAGCAAAAGCGCAAATAATGTCGCAAAAGCTATATTCGAATATTTCATACTCAAATTTGGTGCAATGAAGACGTTCATCTCGGACATGGGAACCGAGTATAAAAACCAGATTTTAACTGATTTGTGCAAGTATATGAAGATCAAGAATCTCACCTCTACTGCATATCATCATCAAACATTAGGGACAATAGAACGAAGTCATCGAACATTTAATGAATAAATTCGTTCATACATCTCTGCAGACAAAACTGATTGGCATGTCTAGATTCAATATTTCACTTATTAATTCAACACGACACCATCAGCAACGCATGAGTATTGTCCATACGGTTTGTCCTATTTATAATTTAGATGACTTTTCTAAGGAAATAAAGTTAAGATTAGAAATAGCAACGCATGAGTATTGTCCATACGGTTTGTCCTATTTATAATTTAGATGACTTTTCTAAGGAAATAAAGTTAAGATTAGAAATAGCATACAAAAGAGCTTGAAATTTGTTAGAAAAACCCAAGGCCTATAGGAAATTAGCATATGATGAAGATAAAATACTTATAAGTAACGAAAAATAAAATAAAACGTAAATTCAAATATATTAAAAATAAAAATTGGTCAATGAACACAAATTTTTTAAAAAAAGAGATAAAACCATTTTCAATACATAAATTTATAAAAAGAAGCAAAATTAATTTATTTTTAACATGCTGTAATATGTTCAAGAACGACCGTTTTAGTTTGGAACGTCTGCTCCGTTGTTACTTTATTAAGAATGATTCTTATATGTTATGTTGGGTTCAGCTAACCCGAAACATGCAATGTTTATATCTATGTGTTCATATGTATGTATAAGTATGTTGGTATATACATATGTATGCAGAAGGCATGCATATGTTGTGTATGATTTGACCACTTGAGCTGCAGAGTGCATGCTCAGCATTCCCATGCGCCGCGATCGGCTTGTGTATAATCGATGGATCATATTGCTTGTGCGCTGGAATATTTATGTAATTCTAAGCGGTCTTTTAATGAACTTTGGGCATTTGTTTATTTGTATTCATTATGAAAAAGTGTCACAATCTATTAACGGATTGTTATACCCTTTGATTTATGATAATGGTAGGGTAGATATGCTACACCATATAAAGGAATTCTTGAGAAGGTTCAAGTCCAGATAATGCTATAGTCATGTGAAAAGTATTAGGTGCTATTCTTAAGCCGAATGGTAGTGATATATTCACAGCACCAGAGTTTTGAACAATGCAATGCAGCTTATGAATAACAGTGGTTCCATTCGGCTTAAGAATAGCGCCTAATACTTCTCATGCAACTTATGAATAACAGTGGTTCAAAACTCTGGTGCTGTGAATATATCATATATTCATATATATTCACAGCACCAGAGTTTTGAACCACTGTTATTCATAAGCTGCATGAAAAGTATTATGCGCTATTCTTAAGCCGAATGGTAGTGATATATTCACAGCACCAGAGTTTTGAACCATGCAATGCAGCTTATGAATAACAGTGGTTCAAAACTCTGGTGCTGTGAATATATCACTATATATATATATAACCCACTGTGTGTTTACAAATTAAATAATCATAACAATTGCATGCCTTCCAGCAAAAATCATAAGAGCAGAATGACTTCTGCTGCCAAGCTCATATATTGTCAACAATCATTTATAAACAAAATGTGACCAATAGAAAGGCGCTAGCATAAACAAGCCGCAAATGCTGTCCCTTTGCAAACAGTCACGTACTCCAATTAGCTTTAAATATAGCGTAAGCCATTTTTTGTACTTCAGTCTTAATCCAGATATTCAACATAATAAACTGATAAAAATTCACTCTCTTTTTATTCAAACTTCTAACTAAGTTATTGGCGCAGCCGGTAAGATAGCATTTTGTGAAAAGATCAACTAAAGAAAGGCTTATCCAAACAACTGGTGTCTTCTCTGATCAACAAGTGTAATTGTGCACAGTATTACAACTAAATCGAATATATTTCAACTGCAAAATTCGCTATCCGCAAAAGAACTTGACGTGTCAAACCAATTCAAGCAACGTATAAATCCAATTCAGTCGTTGCAACACAAAGTGAATTTCGTGACACAAACTTAATACCTAAAATAATTAAAAAATGGAGCACGCAGAAGGCTCTCATGTGGCTGCACTTGAGACAATGAATAAATTAAACGACCAAAATTTAAACCAATTGCCTTAACAAAACGGAACGTGCCAGCCTTTGAGGGAGACCCTATAACCCTGGGCCTATTTATCAGAAGGATGGATTACCTGCTTCAACTGTACTCTACTCACAATGAGCTCCAGATATCCGGAGATGCCCAGAAGGTTCCTGGAAGAGCTACTGCGAAGACTATATAATACCAATTATCAAGGTAATTTACGTAAATTTTGAAGTGAGGTAGAGGCTAAGATAATAACTATAACTGGCAACTTGGAATTAGACGGGAATTTAGATAAGTCCAGATTGTTTTCAAACGCTATGAATAACACTGTAAAACACCTAATTAATAAAAAATTACCAGATCGACTCTTTATGTCACTTGCAAGATACGACATATTTACTATTTCAAAATTAAAACAAGTAGCACAAATGGAGGACTACTAGAAAATTTATTATAACAATAGTAAAAACAAAATACTAACAATGCTATAAATTATACAGCAAATACTAAGCCCCAATTCACCCCAAATTACATAACTAAAAATAATCAAAGGCGCAATTTTTCACAACACCCTCCGAACAACCAAACTTATTTTAACCAAAATAAGCAACTAGCTCAAGAATTCAAACAGAATTTACAACAAGCACAAATAACCCCATAAATCAAAATATTTCTCAAGGTATATATATACCAAATCAATCGTACAAGCGTATACGGGAAAATGCTAGTGGTTCACAAAAATGCAGGTTGATGAAAATTATCAACAATCAGAAAATTATCAGGGTAACTATGAACATGAAGAGTATGGTTGTCAGCACCACCAATATGAGGAGTTTCAGAATAATGAAATAAAAGACGAAAATTTTCCAATTGGCGCCTCGGGACATGCCAGTACATAGAAATTAAAATTAATAACAAACGCTACAGATGTCTGATGAGGGAAAACTTCCTTAATATACCAGTGTATACAAGACCTACTTCGATTAGAACCATGATCAGGATATCAAAACTAAATCATTATGTATCGACTGCAGCTAAAAAACTCTTAAGGCAAGATCAGATATTTTACTTACATGATTTTTCACTTCATTATGATATACTTTTAGGCAGAAATTTATTAAAGGCAAACGACGCCATAATTGACGCTCATGACAGAATAGTAATTAGCGAGAGATCGTTCAATCAGAAGAAATTAGTTTGGGATCCAAATTCAGAAATTAATTACGCAATAAGTAATGAAATAACATTGGGGCAAGATTACCGAGTTGATCATCTAAACGGTGAAGAAAAAACAAAACCATTAAAATTACTGAAAAATTTCAGTGACATCCAATATCGAAAAGGTGACAATTTGACCTTCACCAATTTACATAAAACCATACGGTTACCCTTTCGCTTTCGAACAAGAAGTCGAAAAGCAATTTAAAGATATGTTAACCCAAGGTATTATTCGGCATGCCAGTCGCCTAATTGTTGTCCCGTACCAAAAAAGGCAAAATTTAGAATAGTGGTCGATTACAGAGGATTGAACGACATTACAATCAATGATTCATTTCCCATTCAAAACATGAACGAGATTTTGAAAAAAATGAGGAAGATGCTCAAACTTTACAACAATAGATTAAGCAAAAAGTTTCCATCAGATAAAGATGAACAAAAAAACAACTAATAACACAGCATTTTCTACTAAATACGGACATTACGAGTATACTCGAATGCCATTTGGACTTAAAAATGCACTAGCAATATTCCAAAGGTGCATGAATCAAGTTCTTTGTGATTTAATTAACAAGCATTGTCATGATTATTTGGACGACATTATTGTCTTCACATCTCTTGATGAACATTTAAATTCAACAAATAAAGGTTTTGAAAAATTAGGACAGGCAAATTTGAAAATTCAATTAGATAAGTCCGTAATTTTAAAAAAAATAACAGAATTTTTAGGCCATATAAGTCCAGAATGCATACGGCCAAACAAATTAAACGTAAAAGCAATCAAAGGAAATTAAATCATTTCTAGGTTTATGTGGTTATTATCGCAAGTTCATTAGAGATTTTGCAAAAATTGCAAAACCCATGACTTTACCGAAAGAATGCGGCAAAAATGGACATTAAAAATGTTGAATACAATAAAGCCTCTGAAAAATTAAAAATGTTAATTATGAACGACCCAATAAAAATATAACCAGATTTTAATAATAACATTTTTTATAAAATTAAGAATAAAAATCGAATATTTAAACTTAAATTTTGAAAAAGCTAAACAGATTGTAATAAGAACACTCTTTAAGAAAAAGGACAGCACATCAGTGCTGTTTTGTATCTTTGTTTAGAATGAATTTATTCAGACGGAGCGTGGGATATGCACCGTAAGCATAAACGGTCAGCTAGTGAGGCTAGTGAACCGCGCTGCGTTATATGAGCCAGAGCCAATACATAGAGTGGCTCTGGGCTTGTTTAACATATAATTGTTATTGTATGCAGCAAAGTGCCGCATACTTTATATTTGCATATATGGTGTTCTATTAAAGGCATATACACACTACACCTCCCCTTTTAGAGGAATAACGTAATATTATTAAGTTATTTTATAGTATTAATAAATGTGTATTTATTTAAAACAAAAAGTTTGTTTATTTTTTTTTTAAGAGTTAAGAACATATATTTGCTTGTTATATATGTATTTTTTTTGTATGGCTGATCAGGCTGTTTTGTTAAATTTTTTTTTTTTATATATATTTTTATTGTAAAAATGTAAAAATATTATTCAGTTTATTAGTAATAGGAATAATAAGAATTGAAAATGTCAAAAATAATAATATGATTATTCTTATGCATGGCCACACAAACATGACTATGAAGTAAAAATTTTTAACCTATCCTTATGAACTTTCTGTTTTTTACCTTTTTTATCTTTTATTGTAATGTTATCTCTCTTTTCTATTTTTATTACTTCATAGGGGCCTAAATAAACTGGTTCTAATTTATGGCTAGTATCGTTTAATTAATTAATTTAAAGTCGATAGCCTTATTATCATAATATTCTTTATTTTTTTTCTTATGTTTTTCTAACATTATCCTAGCTCTTTTATATGCCTGTTCTAGTCTAAACTTTGTTTCCTTAGCGTAATCATCCATATTGTAGATAGGGTCAATATTATCTATTTTATTAAAATATTTTGGCAAGTTGCTCTGTTTGCAGAAAACTAACTCTTATGGACAATAATTGTGTGCCATGAGGGGGTCGTGTTGAAACAGTAAACAAAATATTTGAGCCATACATTTGTAGTGGGGAAAGCTTATTAAAAGGAATTGTAAGCGTATGTACTGAAACACCCTGTCTTATTTTTTTGGTCACACAAGTGTTCACTAGCAAAGAATAGCACAAAGCGGAGAGCACAATCGTACAATTGCACCATAAAACCTCTGCTTAGCAGGTGTACAGCAAGCTGCAAAATTTATCAGTCGATCATTGAGTCGAGAGTACTAGTACCGAACGGTCGTCTCAACATAAAGTTTCTTTTCTTATCTAAATAAAAGAAACACAACGTGATTCTCCATTCTCTATAACACTTAATATTATATGGACCAAGAATAAAGTGAGAATAAAAGTACGTTAGTAGATAGTCAGTGGAATGCTTAGTCTAAAATATAGGTCCCCATTGCAGGCGGGTAACAGCCAGAATAACATAAGAATCAGACACTGGGCGACCGCAACAGCTCATTCGTAAAAATCCGCGGTTATACAGGAAAGAGACAGCCCGGCCACAAGCTCGGCTGTCTGGCCATTTGACCCGGAGCCAGCAATCGCCGGCCTGCATTGACGTTAGCAGAGTTATCCTTTAGCGCACGCGCCGCAACTAATCGGCCGCCGGCGCATAGTGCTAACGACGTCGCCGGCGTAAAGAGATCTACAGCCATCCACTCTACGTTCGGTAGCGAGACTAGTGCAATACGTCGTGGACTGTTGGAATGACCACTGGACCTATCATCACACTCACACTGAGCGAGATTACCTAGCTGCATCCCCCAGCCCAAATCAGAGGACATTCCCAGCCGCCAAGGGCCACCCCTGAAGGCGCGGCAGCGTGTCTCCGGGTGGTGATGCCATAGATCGGGTATCAATATAAAATGGATAGGAATGGTCATTTAATAATTCCAGACGCTAACATGTATCAGCTGGCGTCTTTATAAATCGTTTCTTAAAACTAAAACAAAAAAAAAAAACGAGAAAGAAGGGCTATCTTCGGCACGCCGAAGATTTAATACCCTTGCAGGCCGAACCTTTTCGGTTATCACGAATTCTAAGCACTTTGTGCTTGCTTCTGTGATCGAAAAAGATGTGATCGAAAGCGAACTTTAAAAACACAAAACGTTTTTCATACAACAACTTAATTTTCGACCGATCGTTCCTATGGCAGCTATATGATATAGTTTGTCCGATCTTTATAGGATTTTGCATGTAAATGGGGAGCGTAGTAAAACTGATAAATACCGAGTTTGGTCAAGATATATTGAAAAACATAAAAATTTTCTATACAAATACTTAATTTTCGACCGATCGTTCCTATGGCAGCTATATGATATAGTTTCCCGATCTTAATAAATTTTGCATATATATGGGGAGCGTAGTAAAACTAATAAATACCGAGTTTGGTCAAGATATCTTGAAACACAAAAAAAATTTTTCCATACAAAAACTTAATTTTCGACCGTCTTTCCTATGGCAGCTGTATGATATAGTTGTCCGATCTTAATAGGATTTTGCATATATATGGGGAGCGGAGTAAAACTAATAAGTACCGAGTTTGGTCAAGATATCTTGAAAAACATAAAAATTTTCCATACAAAAACTTAATTTTCGACCGATTGTTCCTATGGCAGCTATATGATATAGTTGCCCGATCCGAAAAGAATTTTGCATATATATGGGGAGCTTAGTAAAACTAATAAGTACCGAGTTTGGTTAAGATATCTTGAAAAACATAAAAATTTTCCATACAAAAACTTAATTTTCGACCGATCGTTCCTATGGCAGCTATATGATATAGTTGTCCGATCTTAAAAGGATTTTGCATATATATGGGGGAACGTAGTAAAACTAATAAATACCAAGTTTAGTAAAGATAACTTTATAAACAAAAATGTTTTTCATACAAGAACCTACTTTTCGACCGATCGTTCCTATGGCAGCATATGATATAGTGGTCCGATCCAGCTGGTTTTGACATATGAGCTGCGTGCAACAGAAAGAGGGACTTCTGCAAAGTTTCATAAAGATAGCTTTAAAACTGAGAGACTAGTTCGCATAGAAACAGACAGACGGACAGACGGACAGAGCGGACATGGCTATATCAACTCGGCTGTTGATACTGATCAAGAATATATATACTTTATGGGGTCGGAGATGTTCTCCCTATGCGTTACACATTTCACGACAAAATTATAATACCCTCTGCAAGGGTATAATGAAAAAAAAGCTATTTTGACGCTTAGGAGTCATGGATATACATTATTTTTGTTTGTGGAAATACCTTTAAGTAATATAAATTTTGTTTGAACAGCTACAACGCCATGTCTACGTCCTCTTGGACCCAACGATCAACGTACGAGTAACTAAAAGCTGCACCATACTTCGGCCCCTTTTATGTTTTATAAATTTTAATGAAAATCAAAAGAGCCTTTGGTCTGCTTGTAATGCGTGATTTACTTCTCGAACATCCAACAATAACTATCGATAGATTAGTGATGAGAAATTTACAATACTATTTTATGGTGGTTTAAAAATAATATTATGTGACTTCAATATCATGATTTGAGAAGTAAAGTTATAATGTAATTCAGATATAATATTATTCAGAGGGCGTTCTGCTGTGAACATGCTCCTCCCGTTGGAAGTTACAAGCTTTCAACCGATGTGGTCTCGATTGGCAGAACGGCGATTTTGGCAATGGCTCTCTTGACCAGACCATTTTGTGTACAAATGACTGCTACTCTCACAATGCCGTCGTCACCCGTGATGACGCTGTCGACTCGACCAAGCGGCCACCTTAGTGGTGGTGCATTGTCCTCCTTGAGCAGCACGATACTACCGGTCTGAAGATTTTGCTTGGACGATCGCCATTTCCCGCGCTCTTGGAGCAACGACAAATACGATGTACTCCATTTCTTCCAAAATGATTGCTGTATGTTCGCTGCTAACGGCTGAGGCGACCTATCTCTTGAGTTAAGCGGATATTTGACCGATAAGAGTTCGGAATTCGTGGAATGAGAGAAGAGAATTTCCAATGACGTGGTAAAAATCCTCCCACAATCCTCCAAAATGTGGCGAACGGGGCGGAATGAATTTCCAGTTGACTCCCAGTGCTAGGCAATTGTAAACAATTTCATTGCGCTGTGGATCGCTTATAAACAGGTCGCGCAGTTCATTCAGCTCATTTCGAGCACCCACGAAATTTGTGGCGTTGTCTGTCCATATTGTATGCGGTTTCCCTCGAAGGCTGGACAGGTCCTCACCAACTCTAAATGCGCTGCTTTCGTTGCAAAGCATATAAAAATTGAGATGTAGCACTTCGTTGGTGAGCGATTCCTGACCTCTGATTTGACATAGAAAGGACCGCAAAAGTCGATGCCAGTTACGTGAAAGGTCGGACTTGGCTGCACACGCTCAGCTGGTAGCGGGGCCATGACTTGCTCAAGAAGTTTAGGTCGTATTCGAAAGCAGCGCACGCACCTGTTCATGATATTCGAGACAGCCTTGAGACCTCCGATGGGCCAGTATCGCTGGCGGAGTGTTGCTAGAAAGAATTGCGGACCAGCAAGAAGAAATTCCAAATGATAATATGTGATTATAGCTGCGGTGACTGGGTGGCGTTTAGGCAACAATAACGGATGCTTTGCTTCATATTCCAAGTCTGAGTTCGGAAGGTGCCCGTCGACGCTCAAGAGTCCCTCAGCGTCTTACAGTGCTTCTTGTTGGAAGCGGATTTTTCAAGCTGAGTGCTTTGTACTCCTCGGCGAAGTGCGTAAGTTTAATGTTTTTTATTAGTAAATGCGTTCCGCACTTGATATCATCTGGAGTGAGTGGCTCTTTTGAACTCGTCGAATCAGATCTTTTTAGCGCTTTAAATCGATACACGTATTCGAAAGTACTCTGTAACTTGGCAAATGTGTTGTTGAATTTACCAGATGCCGATAGGTCCGTCTTCATTGATAGTACCAGCACTTTCTAGCGTAGTTCTGGAAGCTCAAAGGGATAGGCCATGTTTTGAGGCCAAGTCGAGCTAGCGGCCCGTATGAATGCGGGTCCATTATGCCATAGCTGTGAGTCCAAAAGTTCCAGAGGTGTGCATCCACGTGATTAAATGTCCGCAGGTTTCAGCTGAGAGGATAGAGGATAGATAGAGCGCTCCTGTATTTTGGATACCCTGTTGGATACAAAAACGTTAAACTTTGAAGGTGATTCACGAATCCATGCAAGCCCTACTTTTGAGTCGGTCCAGCAATGATATCTGCATTCGAACTGAATGCACTTGGCGATGTTTCCTATGAGCTCTGATAATAAAAGTGCAGCTGCCAGCTCAAGCTTTGGGATTGTCAGCGTCTTTAACGGGGCGACCCTTGATTTAGAGCATAGCAAATGTGATGAAAATACCTCTGCATTTCGGATCTGACAAATACGCAAGCACCATAAGCGGCTGTGCTGGCGTCGCAAAATCCATGCAGCTCATACGTAGCCAGCGGCATCATTACAAAACGGGAGAACTTCAAGCTGCTGACAAACGAGAGTTGCGATATGAGTTTGATCCATTCGAAGTGCAGCGACTGCGACAGGCATTCGTCCCAATTGACCTTTTCCTTCCACAGTGCTTGGAGAAATACCTTTAACCTGGTAACGATGGGCGCGATCAATCCGAGCGGATCGTAAAAGCACACTTTCATTGATAATATGTTCCGCTTTGTGGCTGATCCTTCGGATACGATCTCCGCAAAGTTGAAAAGCA
This sequence comes from Drosophila borealis, assembly GCA_035045885.1. NCBI lineage: Eukaryota > Metazoa > Arthropoda > Insecta > Diptera > Drosophilidae > Drosophila > Drosophila borealis. Next base: position 225,582 of record JAWNOR010000012.1, on the reverse strand, counting down.
GGCTATCAGAGCTAGGGCTCCATCCATCCTCCATTGGCTCCATTGGTGCCATCCTTGAACTCCATTAGCTTCTCACATTCGGATTCACTTTCTTCTTTTAATGCATCAGGCTCGTTTGAGCACCACTTTCTGATTGGAAAGTTACCTTTAGCCAGTAGCAGTTTTACTTGCTGTCGGATCTGAATGGCTTCTGGTATTGAGTCCCCTTCAGAGATTAAATCGTCTACATAGAAAGAAAAGGTAGGCACTTCTTCGTGGGACAGCTGCTGCATCGCTCAAATTGCTAGAAATTCAGCCGGTTTGGTTCCATACGTTACTGAATCGAGGGTATACGCCCTTATGCTTTCATTTTGATGATCACTCCATAATATACATTGCAGAAATTGATCTGGATGCGATATTCGGACACAGCGGTACATCTTACAGATGTCACCGCACATGGCAACCTTTTAGCTATAAATTCTTTAAAATCTTCTTTCTCTCCTGGGCCTGACAATATTCCTAGTTGTCTACTCAAGGAGTGTAGTTCTTCCCTTGTTTATCCATTGCTAAAGCTTTTTAATCTATCCCTTGAATCTTCTGTCTTTCCATCTCTTTGGAAAGAATCTTATATCATTCCTCTCCACAAGAAAGGTGGAAAGTCTGATATACTAAATTACAGGGGCATTGCAAAACTGTCCGCGATTCCTAAATTATTTGAAAAAATAATCACTTCGAATTTGCAGCATTTCTGCAAATCAGTTGTTTTCACTGTTCAACATGGATTCGTAAAGAATCGGTCAACAACGACCAATCTGCTAGAATTTACTTCCTTGGTAAATGATGCTTTCCTTTCGAAATGCAAACTGATGTCATATACACTGACTTCAGTAAGGCGTTTGACTCCGTGCACCATGACATTTTACTTTTTAAACTTGACCGAATAGGGTTTCCTCCGTCTCTTTTGCTTTGGATTAGTTCTTATTTAAAAGGTAGGACCCAAAGAGTAATGCTGAGGCTGACTACCTCTAAACAGGTTCACGTTACTTCTGGTGTTCCTCAAGGTAGTCATCTTGGACCTTTACTTTTTACTCTTTTTATAAATGATCTTCCCTCTGTTATATCCCATGCCCGAGTACTCATGTATGCGGACGACGTGAAACTTATTCTATCATACACCAATCCCCTACATTATTCTCGTCTTCAAGACGATTTGAACGCTATGCAACTTTGGTGCTCGGCCAATCAATTGCATCTGAATTGTTCAAAGTGTATGTTTATGACATTTAATCGTAGTACACCTTATCTTGTCAGTTATACCATCGACAATACCCCATTGCAACGTATACTAACAGTTAAGGATCTAGGCGTTCTTTTTGATTCTAAACTCTATTTCAATCTTCACATAGATACCATCGTTAATGAGGCAAAAGGTGTACTTGGATTCATTAAACGATGGTTTAAAGAGTTTAACGATCCTTTTATAACGAAACTTCTGTACATCTCTCTTGTTCGCCCTATCCTTGAATACTGCTCTTGCATCTGGTCTCCGCAGTATAACAATAGCCAGGATCGTATTGAATCTGTTCAGAAGCAATTTCTGCTTTTGCCTTACGAGGTTTAAATTGGGACCCTAATCTTCGGTTGCCATCCTATTCCAGCAAGCTGCTTCTTCTTAATCTTCCGTCGTTAACCAACCGTAGGACATTTCTCGGTGTTGTCTTTCTACATAAGTTGCTTGTTGGCGATATCGATTCTCCTTTTCTGTTAGGGCGTCTTCAATTCTCTGTTCCGGCTAGACCAACCAGAAATTACCGCCCCTTATTCCTATCGACGTGCACAACAGACTACGCTATGCACAATTCTTTTCGCGTGCTATGTAAAAATTACAATAGTTTGCATCACGTTTTCTCTACCGAACTTTCTGTACCCCTAATAAAATCGTTGCTTTCAGGATACCTTCGGGAAGTCACTGACCATTCCCAGCTATGAGCAGGGGCATGGCTAGCCGGACTGGCTGTAAATTTTCCCCCATCGGGTCGGTGATTTCCCATTACTTTCCCAATACTATCTTTTTATTCTATCTAATTAACACTCTGCATATCTAGCATGCAGTTCTATACTTTATTAACAATCTTCCTCCTTTCTTTTCTCCTATTTATAGTATATTCTTAAATAATATAGCAAATTAACATTATTTTTAATTTTACGTAAGAACACTTTTCCTACTTACACCCTTCTTTTTAGATGTAGGCTCTAATAGCGTCACTGACAAAATTAGCTGTGAAAAGGGGCACAGCTGGCCGGACTGGCAAATAAAATACCTCCATCGATTGGTGATGCTATTTGAAATTTGTGTTTTCTATCTAGGCTTTTAGCATTTAATTTTTCTAATTGTATTTATAATGTGTTGAATAATTGGAAGACACTCGTTTTGTCGACCACATATAAATAAATAAAATAAAAAATATATAAAAAAAATAAAAAAAACGAAACTTAATTAAAATGTTGAATAATTTGGGTTGAATTGCTGGGCCTGTATGCAAGAGATCATTCAGAGATGCGCCTGATGTGGATTTGGCTGATCCATCAAAAACGACGTGCAATTTGGTGGTTCAGCTATCTGGCTTTTCTACGCAGTGGTGGGGTAAATAGAATTGTGGGACAAGCTGCTGCTTGGAAGCCAAAGACATGTGGTCCAAGTCGATGTATTCGCGCATGAATGCAGAGTAGCTCTCCTTCAGCTGGTGATTTTCGTCCAATTTGTTTTCGAGCGACTTGAAACGTTGTAGAGCACGTTGAAATGAGTCTCCTAGCGTGTCGAAGCTGAGCTTTGCTGGAAGCCTAGCTTAAGTCGCGTGTAGCCTTGGAGAAATAGCTGCTCACATAGTGCGTCTTCATCAGAGGGCGCAGAGTACCGCAGCAATTGTCGACAATTGTCGTTTTACAATATCCGACAGTGGATCTTCCCATGGATTAGGTTCCTTGTAAAGGTCTGATAGGAATGTGTGTTTGTTGTGTACGCGAGAGTCCGCCAGACGCTATCCATCCGAGCTTGGTCTCTTGGAGCATTGGTAGGTTATCCGCCATTCGAATTTGGCCGATGCAAATGAGATCGAAAAATAGTCCGGCGCCAAGTAATAAGTCTATTCTTTGATATTTGAAAAACGTTGGATTCGCGAGCGAGATGTTTTTGGGGATATTCCACCCAGAGATGTCTAATCCAAAGTGGGGCTGATAATCCGTGAGTGTGTGAGTAACGACTGCTGAACATGATGTGCTGAAGCTCCTATCACGTGACTGCGTTGAAATGTCAGTGGACATGTCAGAAGATAGGGTTGATTCGCCTTTACCAGATATTGATACGGCAGCATGATGAGTTTTGAGTTTGACCTGCTTTACTAGACGAGCAGTGATAAAGTTGAGCTGAGATCCAGAATCCAATAATACACGGCAGGGTATGAAGACACATGAGTGACTCTTGGCACATATGATGGCGGTTGGAAGCACCACGTAGTCTACAGACTGGGCATTCGTGGCTTCAGGTGTGAATTCAAGCGCAGTGCTGACGAGACTTGAAGATGGTGGATTCCTTGAAGACGATGCGTGAGGCTGGATCGTGGATGCAGCCTGCAAGCTTGGTGTACACAGGGCAGATAATTGAGTTGTGATGGGGCTCATGTATGCAACGAATGATGTTTTTGTTGACAATGCCTGCAGTGACCTGAGCGACATTGCTGCAAGCCATGGCCTTTGCGCAAGCAGTTTAGGCAAAGATGCAATCGATTGGCCTCTTTGTGGCGCAAACTTGCAGGGACATATTCAAAAACAACGGGCATTTAACAAGAAAATGCTCTTTTGAGTCGAAAAATTACAAATTTGCTGGTAATTGTTAGATGAGTGTGTTACAGTTCAATTTTTGTACATTTCTGGCCACCTGGTGGCTAGGTGTAGGTAGCGTAGCGGCTTTCAAGTTTTCCATCATACGGCATCTCTACTCTAAGATCGCCGACATATCCGTCCACCTGGGTAGCTTATCCGTTGCAAGGGCCTCCTGCCACTTTTCCTGGGTGTGGTGATCCAGCTTGTGCGATATTGTGTGTATGAGTAATCCAACAGCCAGCTCCTCAGTTGTTGACATGGTTCTAAACGCCCGAAGATGAGATTTAATTTTGTCACTCAACTTACGCAACGCCTCTGCTGATCCCTTTTCAACACCTGGCAGCCTGACTATAGCCCGCACGTGGCCCTGAAAATGTAGTAATTTATTATCCAAACGCTTTATGAATAACTCCAACGCCTTGTCGTAATTCACGTAGACAGGCTCTAACGATTTGATCCGGCCAATCCTCGTAGGAACCGCTGAACCTGGGCAGCTGCAATTCCGACAGGCAAACTTACGGTTGAACAAGTGAGGTTTGGGTACTTTCAGAAAAGCGTGGGATAGTTGTTGAATTAGCCTCTGTCATACGTCACTTAGTGACTACATCCATTTGACGAGCGAGAGTGGATTTTGATCTTCCTGTAAATCTAGCCTTGACTGGCTGATTTCAAACTCGGCCTTCATGCTCTCCACAGATTCTATACGCATCATCAAATCGGCCTCGTCAAAGTTGCTCATCTCACCGGCGGTGAAGAATTCGTTCATTATTAATAGTTGGCGTTGAAAAGAAGCGCATTTGGCTTTGCAAAAGACTTTTTCGTTGTCGAATTTTCCATTCTGTTGTTGGCGAGGTAATGTTCGGTTGGTAAGTTTTTTCACAGAGTGAGCAGTGCGAGAATGCGATTACCGTTTTATGTGTGCAGCGGCTTGTGTATGTGTATGTATTGCGAGATCAATTGTAGCGGCTCTTGCATTGTATGTATGTAAGTATGTAGGTATCTGCTCGACGGCTTCTTTTCTAAGCAAACGGTTGTGGTTGGCACTGATATGCACCAAACAGCTTGGTTATAATAGCCGATCTGCTAAATAACGCGATAAGATTGTTAGAGAGAAGCGCGCACTCGAGCCGGTGTACGAAATATGTATGTACAAATGTCTGTACTTGTATTTAGTGTCTATGCTGCAGCGGCAAAAGAGCGATGAACAAGAAAGTAAGATTTGCGGCAAGAAGAGAAGCAAGAATCACGTCGGGGTCACCAATGTTTTGAGGAGATGCCAGTTTGCACCCCACTTCGGCCCCTTTTATGTTTTATATATATTAATAAATTCAAAAGTGCCTTTTGACTGCTTGTAATGCGTGATTTACTTCTCCAACTTTCAACAATAACTATCGATAGATTAGTGATGAACAATTTACAATGGTATCTTATAGTGGTTTAAAAATAATAGTATGTGACTTCAATATCATGATTTGAGAAGTATAGATATAATGTAATTCAGATATAATATTATTCAGAGGGCGTTCTGCTGTGAACATGCTCCCCCCGTTGGAAGTTACAAGCTTTCAACCGATGTGGTCTCGATTGGCAGAACCGTGATGACGCTGTCGACTCGACCAAGCGGCGACCTTAGTGGTGGTGCATTGTCCTCCTTGAGCAGCACGATACTACCGGTCTGAAGATTTTGCTTGGACGATCGCCATTTCCGCGCTCTTGGAGCAACGACAAATACGATGTACTCCATTTCTTCCAAAATGATTGCTGTATTTTCGCTGCTAACGGCTGAGGCGACCTATCTCTTGAGTTAAGCGGATATTTGACCGATAAGAGTTCGGAATTCGTGGAATGATAGAAGAGAATTTCCAATGACGTGGTAAAAATTATATTTTGCTGACTTAACAGCACAATCCTCCCACAATCCTCCAAAATGTGGCGAACGGGGCGGAATTTCCAGTTGACTCCCAGTGCTAGGCAATTGTAAACAATTTCATTGCGCTGTGGATCGCTTATAAACAGGTCGCGCAGTTCATTCAGCTCATTTCGAGCACCCACGAGATTTGTGGCGTTGTCTGTCCATATTGTATGCGGTTTCCCTCGAAGGCTGGACAGGTCCTCACCAACTCTAAATGCGCTGCTTTCGTTGCAAAGCATATAAAAATTGAGATGTAGCACTTCGTTGGTGAGCGATTCCTGACCTCTGATTTGACATAGAAAGGACCGCAAAAGTCGATGCTAGTTACGTGAAAGGTGGACTTGGCTGCACACGCTCAGCTGGTAGCGGGGCCATGACTTGCTCCAGAAGTTTAGGTCGTATTCGAAAGCAGCGCACGAACCTGTTCATGATATTCGAGACAGCCTTGAGACCTCCGATGGGCCAGTATCGCTGGCGGAGTGTTGCTAGAAAGAATTGCGGACCAGCAAGAAGAAATTCCAAATGATAATATGTGATTATAGCTGCGGTGACTGGGTGGCGTTTAGGCAACAATAACGGATGCTTTGCTTCATATTCCAAGTCTGAGTTCGGAAGGTGCCCGTCGACGCTCAAGAGTCCCTCAGCATCTTACAGTGCTTCTTGTTGGAAGCGGCTTTTTCAAGCTGAGTGCTTTGTACTCCTCGGCGAAGTGCGTAAGTTTAATGTTTTTTATTAGTAAATGCGTTCCGCACTTGATATCATCTGGAGTGAGTGGCTCTTTTGAACTCGTCGAATCAGATCTTTTTAGCGCTTTAAATCGATACACGTATTCGAAAGTACTCTGTAACTTGGCAAATGTGTTGTTGAATTTACAAGATGCCGTGATTAAATGTCCGCAGGTTTCAGCTGAGAGGATAGAGGATAGATAGAGCGCTCCTGTATTTTGGATACCCTGTTGGATACAAAAACGTTAAACTGTGAAGGTGATTCACGAATCCATGCAAGCCCTACTTTTGAGTCGGTCCAGCAATGATATCTGCATTCGAACTGAATGCACTTGGCGATGTTTCCTATGAGCTCTGATAATAAAAGTGCAGCTGCCAGCTCAAGCTTTGGGATTGTCAGCGTCTTTAACGGGGCGACCCTTGATTTAGAGCATAGCAAATGTGATGAAAATACCTCTGCATTTCGGATCTGACAAATACGCAAGCACCATAAGCGGCTGTGCTGGCGTCGCAAAATCCATGCAGCTCATACGTAGCCAGCGGCATCATTACAAAACGGGAGAACTTCAAGCTGCTGACAAACGAGAGTTGCGATATGAGTTTGATCCATTCGAAGTGCAGCGACTGCGACAGGCATTCGTCCCAATTGACCTTTTCCTTCCACAGTGCTTGGAGAAATACCTTTAACCTGGTAACGATGGGCGCGATCAATCCGAGCGGATCGTAAAGCACACTTTCATTGATAATATGTTCTGCTTTGTGGCTGATCCTTCGGATACGATCTCCGCAAAGTTGAAAAGCAGGCTATCAGAGCTAGGGCTCCATCCATCCTCCATTGGCTCCATTGGTGCCATCCTTGAACTCCATTAGCTTCTCACATTCGGATTCACTTTCTTCTTTTAATGCATCAGGCTCGTTTGAGCACCACTTTCTGATTGGAAAGTGACCTTTAGCCAGTAGCAGTTTTACTTGCTGTCGGATCTGAATGGCTTCTGGTATTGAGTCCCCTTCAGAGATTAAATCGTCTACATAGAAAGAAAAGGTAGGCACTTCTTCGTGGGACAGCTGCTGCATCGCTCAAATTGCTAGAAATTCAGCCGGTTTGGTTCCATACGTTACTGAATCCAGGGTATACGCCCTTATGCTTTCATTTTGATGATCACTCCATAATATACATTGCAGAAATTGATCTGGATGCGATATTCGGACACAGCGGTACATCTTACAGATGTCACCGCACATGGCAACCTTTTAGCTATAAATTCTTTAAAATCTTCTTTCTCTCCTGGGCCTGACAATATTCCTAGTTGTCTACTCAAGGAGTGTAGTTCTTCCCTTGTTTATCCATTGCTAAAGCTTTTTAATCTATCCCTTGAATCTTCTGTCTTTCCATCTCTTTGGAAAGAATCTTATATCATTCCTCTCCACAAGAAAGGTGGAAAGTCTGATATACTAAATTACAGGGGCATTACAAAACTGTCCGCGATTCCTAAATTATTTGAAAAAATAATCACTTCGAATTTGCAGCATTTCTGCAAATCAGTTGTTTTCACTGTTCAACATGGATTCGTAAAGAATCGGTCAACAACGACCAATCTGCTAGAATTTACTTCCTTGGTAAATGATGCTTTCCTTTCGAAATGCAAACTGATGTCATATACACTGACTTCAGTAAGGCGTTTGACTCCGTGCACCATGACATTTTACTTTTTAAACTTGACCGAATAGGGTTTCCTCCGTCTCTTTTGCTTTGGATTAGTTCTTATTTAAAAGGTAGGACCCAAAGAGTAATGCTGAGGCTGACTACCTCTAAACAGGTTCACGTTACTTCTGGTGTTCCTCAAGGTAGTCATCTTGGACCTTTACTCTTTACTCTTTTTATACCCTTGCAGAGGGTATTATAATTTTGTCGTGAAATGTGTAACGCATAGAAGGAGACATCTCCGACCCCATAAAGTATATATATTCTTGATCAGTATCAACAGCCGAGTTGATATAGCCATGTCCGTCTGTCCGTCTGTCCGTCTGTCCGTCTGTCTGTTTCTATGCGAACTAGTCTCTCAGTTTTAAAGCTATCTTTATGAAACTTTGCAGAAGTCCTTCTTTCTGTTGCACGCAGCTCATATGTCAAAACCAGCTGGATCGGACCACTATATCATATAGCTGCCATAGGAACGATCGGTCGAAAAGTAGGTTCTTGTATGAAAAACATTTTTGTTTATAAAGTTATCTTTACTAAACTTGGTATTTATTAGTTTTACTACGTTCCCCATATATATATGCAAAATCCTATTAAGATCGGACAACTATATCATATAGCTGCCATAGGAACGATCGGTCGAAAATTAAGTTTTTGTATGGAAAATTTTTATGTTTTTCAAGATATCTCGACCAAACTCGGTACTTATTAGTTTTACTAAGCTCCCCATATATATGCAAAATTCTTTTCGGATCGGGCAACTATATCATATAGCTGCCATAGGAACAATCGGTCGAAAATTAAGTTTTTGTATGGAAAATTTTTATGTTTTTCAAGATATCTTGACCAAACTCGGTACTTATTAGTTTTACTCCGCTCCCCATATATATGCAAAATCCTATTAAGATCGGACAACTATATCATATAGCTGCCATAGGAAGGATCGGTCGAAAATTAAGTTTTTGTATGGAAAATTTTTATGTTTTTCAAGATATCTTGACCAAACTCGGTATTTATTAGTTTTACTACGCTCCCCATATATATGCAAAATCCTATTAAGATCGGACAACTATATCATATAGCTGCCATAGGAACGATCGGTCGAAATTAAGTTGTATGGAAAACTTTTTTGTTTTTCAAGATATCTTAACTATTCTCGGTTAATTAACTGTAATTGACTATTTTCCCTGTGCTTCTTAGATACGTGCAAAGCACTATGAGCATTATGAAATGGTTGGGTCTGCAAGGGTATTAAATCTTCGGCGTGCCGAAGATAGCCTTTCCTCCTCGTTATACATGATCTTCCCTCTGTTATATCCCATGCCCGAGTACTCATGTATGCGGACGACGTGAAACTTATTCTATCATACACCAATCCCCTACATTATTCTCGTCTTCAAGACGATTTGAACGCTATGCAACTTTGGTGCTCGGCCAATCAATTGCATCTGAATTGTTCAAAGTGTATGTTTATGACATTTAATCGTAGTACACCTTATCTTGTCAGTTATACCATCGACAATACCCCATTACAACGTATACTAACAGTTAAGGATCTAGGCGTTCTTTTTGATTCTAAACTCTGTTTCAATCTTCACATAGATACCATCGTTAATGAGGCAAAAGGTGTACTTGGATTCATTAAACGATGGTCTAAAGAGTTTAACGATCCTTTTATAACGAAACTTCTGTACATCTCTCTTGTTCGCCCTATCCTTGAATACTGCTCTTGCATCTGGTCTCCGCAGTATAACAATAGCCAGGATCGTATTGAATCTGTTCAGAAGCAATTTCTGATTTTTGCCTTACGAGGTTTAAATTGGGACCCTAATCTTCGGTTGCCATCCTATTCCAGCAGGCTGCTTCTTCTTAATCTTCCGTCGTTAACCAACCGTAGGACAATTCTCGGTCTTTCTACATATGTAGGTTATTGGCGATATCGATTCTCCTTTTCTGTTAGGGCGTCTTCTATTCTCTGTTCCGGCTAGACCAACCAGAAATTACCGCCCCTTATTCCTATCGACGTGCACAACAGACTACGCTATGCACAATTCTTTTCGCGTGCTATGTAAAAATTACAATAGTTTGCATCACGTTTTCTCTACCGAACTTTCTCTACCCCTAATAAAATCGTTGCTTTCAGGATACCTTCGGGAAGTCACTGACCATTCCCAGCTATGAGCAGGGGCATGGCTAGCCGGACTGGCTGTAAATTTTCCCCCATCGGGTCGGTGATTTCCCATTACTTTCCCAATACTATCTTTTTATTCTATCTAATTAACACTCTGCATATCTAGCATGCAGTTCTATACTTTATTAACAATCTTCCTCCTTTCTTTTCTCCTATTTATAGTATATTCTTAAATAATATAGCAAATTAACATTATTTTTAATTTTACGTAAGAACACTTTTTCCTACTTACACCCTTCTTTTTAGATGTAGGCTCTAATAGCGTCACTGACAAAATTATCTGTGAAAAGGGGCACAGCTGGCCGGACTGGCAAATAAAATACCTCCATCGATCGGTGATGCTATTTGAAATTTGTGTTTTCTATCTAGGCTTTTAGCATTTAATTTTTCTAATTGTATTTATAATGTGTTGAATAATTGGAAGACACTCGTTTTGTCGACCACATATAAATAAATAAAATAAAAAATATATAAAAAAAAAATAAAAAAAACGAAACTTAATTAAAATGTTGAATAATTTGGGTTGAATTGCTGGGCCTGTATGCAAGAGATCATTCAGAGATGCGCCTGATGTGGATTTGGCTGATCCATCAAAAACGACGTGCAATTTGGTGGTTCAGCTATCTGGCTTTTCTACGCAGTGGTGGGGTAAATAGAATTGTGGGACAAGCTGCTGCTTGGAAGCCAAAGACATGTGGCCCAAGTCGATGTATTCGCGCATGAATGCAGAGTAGCTCTCCTTCAGCTGGTGATTTTCGTCCAATTTGTTTTCGAGCGACTTGAAACGTTGTAGAGCACGTTGAAATGAGTCTCCTAGCGTGTCGAAGCTGAGCTTTGCTGGAAGCCTAGCTTAAGTCGCGTGTAGCCTTGGAGAAATAGCTGCTCACATAGTGCGTCTTCATCAGAGGGCGCAGAGTACCGCAGCAATTGTCGACAATTGACGTTTTACAATATCCGACAGTGGATCCTCCCATGGATTAGGTTCCTTGTAAAGGTCTGATAGGAATGTGTGTTTGTTGTGTACGCGAGAGTCCGCCAGACGCTATCCATCCGAGCTTGGTCTCTTGGAGCGTTGGTAGGTTATCCGCCATTCGAATTTGGCCGATGCAAATGAGATCGAAAATAGTCCGGCGCCAAGTAATAAGTCTGTTCTTTGATATTTGAAAAACGTTGGATTCGCGAGCGAGATGTTTTTTGGGGATATTCCACCCAGAGATGTCTAATCCAAAGTGGGGCTGATAATCCGTGAGTGTGTGAGTAACGACTGCTGAACATGATGTGCTGAAGCTCCTATCACGTGACTGCGTTGAAATGTCAGTGGACATGTCAGAAGATAGGGTTGATTCGCCTATACCAGATATTGATACGGCAGCATGATGAGTTTTGAGTTTGACCTGCTTTACTAGACGAGCAGTGATAAAGTTGAGCTGAGATCCAGAATCCAATAATACACGGCAGGGTATGAAGACACATGAGTGACTCTTGGCACATATGATGGCGGTTGGAAGCACCACGTAGTCTACAGACTGGGCATTCGTGGCTTCAGGTGTGAATTCAAGCGCAGTGCTGACGAGACTTGAAGATGGTGGATTCCTTGAAGACGATGCGTGAGGCTGGATCGTGGATGCAGCCTGCAAGCTTGGTGTACACAGGGCAGATAATTGAGTTGTGATGGGGCTCATGTATGCAACGAATGATGTTTTTGTTGACAATGCCTGCAGTGACCTGAGCGACATTGCTGCAAGCCATGGCCTTTGCGCAAGCAGTTTAGGCAAAGATGCAATCGATTGGCCTCTTTGTGGCGCAAACTTGGGGACATATTCAAAAACAACGGGCATTTAACAAGAAAATGCTCTTTTGAGTCGAAAAATTACAAATTTGCTGGTAATTGTTAGATGAGTGTGTTACGGTTCAATTTTTGTACATTTCTGTCCACCTGGTGGGTAGGTGTAGGTAGCGTAGCGGCTTTCAAGTTTTCCATCATACGGCATCTCTACTCTAAGATCGCCGACATATCCGTCCACCTGGGTAGCTTATCCGTAGCAAGGGCCTCCTGCCACTTATCCTGGGTGTGGTGATCGAGCTTGTGCGATATTGTGTGTATGAGTAATCCGACAGCCAGCTCCTCAGTTGTTGACATGGTTCTAAACGCCCGAAGACGAGATTTAATTTTGTCACTCAACTTACGCAACGCCTTTGCTGATCCCTTTTCAACACCTGGCAGCCTGACTATAGCCCGCACGTGGCCCTGAAAATTTAGTAATTTATTATCAAAACGCTTTATGAATAACTCCAACGCCTTGTCGTAATTCACGTAGACAGGCTCTAACGATTTGATCCGGCCAATCCTCGTAGGAACCGCTGAACCTGGGCAGCTGCGATTCCGACAGGCAAACTTACGGTTGAACAAGTGAGGTTTGGGTACTTTCAGAAAAGCGTTGGATAGTTGTTGAATTAGCCTCTGTCATACGTCACTTAGTGACTACATCCATTTGATGAGCGAGAGTGGATTTTGATCTTCCTGTAAATCTAGCCTTGACTGGCTGATTTCAAACTCGGCCTTCATGCTCTTCACAGATTCTATACGCATCATCAAATCGGCCTCGTCAAAGCTGCTCATCTTACCGGCGCTGAAGAATTCGTTCATTATTAATAGTTGGCGTTGAAAAGAAGCGCATTTGGCTTTGCAAAAGACTTTTTCGTTGTCGAATTTTACATTCTGTTGTTGGCGAGGTAATGTTCGGTTGGTACGTTTTTTCTCAGAGTGAGCAGTGCGAGAATGCGATTACCGTTTTATGTGTGCAGCGGCTTGTGTATGTGTATGTATTGCGAGATCAATTGTAGCGGCTCTTGCATTCACATATGTATGTATGTAAGTATGTAGGTATCTGCTCGACGGCTTCTTTTCTAAGCAAACGGTTGTACTTGGCACTGATATGCACCAAACAGCTTGGTTATAATAGCCGATCTGCTAAATAACGCGATAAGATTGTTAGAGAGAAGCGCGCACTCGAGCCGGTGTACGAAATATGTATGTACATATGTCTGTACTTGTATTTAGTGTCTATGCTGCAGCGGCAAAAGAGCGATGAACAAGAAAGTAAGATTTGCGGCAAGAAGAGAAGCAAGAATCACGTCGGAGTCACCAATGTTTTGAGGAGATGCCAGTTTGCACCCCACTTCGGCCCCTTTTATGTTTTATACATATTAATAAAATTCAAAAGAGCCTTTTGACTGCTTGTAATGCGTGATTTACTTCTCCAACTTTCAACAATAACTATCGATAGATTGGTGATGAACAATTAAACAATGGTATCTTATGGTGGTTTAAAAATAATAGTATGTGACTTCAATATCGTAATTTGAGAAGTAAAGATATAATGTAATTCAGATATAATATTATTCAGAGGGCGTTTTGCTGTGAACAGTATCTCACATAAAAATTATTCCCCCATCCGGCTCCGCCGCTATCACTTTGGTCATTGCCGATTTAAAGCTCAGCAAGCACAATTTGTCCCTTCTGGCTCAATAAAGTATAAGATCTGAAATTGCTTAGGACCTAAGGTAGACGAAAGGACTTACATGAAGACTTACATTAGAATAATTTTAAGGTAGCTGAATGGACGTCAATTGTGGGATTTTCGTTGGATTATACCTACATTAGTAACTTAGACGTCATGATCTTAGTTGTAAGCTTCTATCAATTAAAGTAAAGATACAGCATTTAGATATTTTGATTGTTTTATATAATTATTTCTGCCCGGTGCAGTTTGGTAAGAAGAACCCCAATCAATCCGACGAGCTAGACCAGAGCATAGCTAGAATGCGCCACTTGAGCCAAATTGTACATATTAACTTCTCGGGTATGGTTGTCCGAATTCTAGGATCGCCGCCTGTGCACTACACATTCCAATCAGTTTTATCAACCGATATGTAAGAACGTATGTATTCGATGAAAGTTCTATGACTTCTCTCTACTGTTCCAACTTTCTGGTGGTGGTGTACTGTAAACGATAAATTGTCTATCTTTAAGAATTTGCACAGATCGTTAATGACAGAATTTTTATATTCAGTTCCCATGTCCGAAATGAACGACTTCATTGGACCGAACTTCAATATAAAAGATTCAAATATTGCTTTTGCAACTGTCTTAGATGATTTGTTGGGTAGTGGAATAGCTACAAGTTATATGTCGTGTCATATTTTTCCAGTAGTAGTGTCTTTTTATTTTAGCTACCGTTCATGAAATGCCAGTGTGACCTCCTTGTATAGGATCGTAAACGTATGTAAACAGTATCGTTTCTTCATCTTATTCATTTTCTATTATGGTCACCGGCTTGTGTAGCGCTGCTCGTAATGATTTTAATATTTTGTTGCCCATATTTTTAAAAGATTCAATTGAAAATAATTCAAAAATCTTTTCGCTCGGTGGCAGTTTGAGTTGGCTGATCTCATGTATACCCGCTTATTGAAAAAACTGAAATGTTCCATTGGTGTACAGATCGCTAACATCAATTCTTGCTATAATTTTTTTTCCATGTTTATAATATTTATTTAATATAAGCAAGGCCACTACTTTTCGTACTTCATCATTACAAATGACTTCATATACGTTGGGCTTAGGAAGCGTTGTCAAGAGTTTGCATAGGCAAATCTACTTGATCTTTTCCTACTCAAGAGTTTTTCCGTTTACTTTGGTGCCTTGTAGTGACTTTCAGTACTTTAACTTGTAAATCTTTTAATTCCTTGATGGTTATTCTTGATAACGCATCAGGTACATATTTATCTTTACCCTTTAGATACTCTACCGTAAAATTAAATTCGTTTAACTCAAGCTTCATACGTGTTTATTTAGAACTTGGATTAACCATTGAAAATAAATATATAAGTGGTCTATGATCTGTTTTGACAGTGAAATGTCTAACAAATATGGTCTGAAATGTGTTATTGCCAGAGTTCGCAAATAACACTCAACACTTTCGGGTTGTCTGTAAAATAACAGTTGTCAGACAGAATGAATAAGGTTGAAAGAAAACATACAAAGTTCTGTTTCTATGTAGTAGACTCTGACAAGAGCAAAGACACTATTCTGCTATTTTTTCGGGCATGTTATTCCACGAACACTGAACAGAAAAAATTGCTGCCCAAGTTTCTTTTGTGCCTGTGTGTGTCTAATAAAATTGCATGCATTTTTAATTGTTAAACTTCATATTTAATAAAAATACCCCTACACATAAACTTATATAAACAAATTATAAATTGTTTAATAGGTGTTTTCTTATAGATTTGAATATATGCCTGTACACATACATATATAAAATAGCTTGCCTACATCTTAACTGTATTATGTCATGCCATCTTTTGCGCTATTGAGCTTTTTCAATAACTTTCACAAATAGAAATAAATAACATTATTTTATTTCTTGTGTTCCAATTTATATATATATATATATATAGTGACATATCCATAGTCGCACCCACCATTTAAAATAACTTAGCACACAAGCATAAGTATAAGTATAAACATGTCCAATACTGTAAACAAAAAGCCTGATGATAACATTGACATTGGTCAAGATCAAAACTGTCCCACTTTGGTAGACATAAACAATTCACCCTAAATATCACGCCACTGTCAATGTTCCCATCAGAGTACTATCCCACGCATAATTGCTGACGCAGCTCAAACTTCACTCAATTTTGACTCAAGCTCTCTCAAAACGAAGTTTGCTAAGCGACCGCAACAGATAGATCAGTTAGTCAATATTCGGGAAGCAAATCTGAATGTACTCATTATAAGAAAGTAGCCGTTAGTGAAAATAAAGAATTGAAATATATTTTTTTAAAGTAATTAAACGTGTAAAACTTAATTGGCGCAGCCGGTAGGATACGTCGGGAAAAAAATAAAGATCGCTAAAGGATAATTAATTCCTAGATCTAAAGCACAATCCGAAATTGTTGTCGGTGTGTAACAAACGTTTTCTCGAATACGTATCCGCACAAGAACCTTCGAGTCATTAGTACTCTAATAACATTGACCCTTCGGGCTATAAAACTACTACAGTTAATAACGACTGGCTTTGCATATCTTTTGATCCCCGCAATACGTTATTACTGGGTCTTATCAATAAGACACACACACACACAAAAAAAAAAACATTAAAACAATAATAATTAATCACAAATTAAAAACAATGTGCAAAGAAATATAAGTGCAAGAACAAAGTGCAAAATCAAAAAACTAAAGAAGTTCAAAGAACCACAAACTCAAAAAAAAAACTATTTAAAAAAAAAAAAGCACCGAAAAGTGTATTACACTAAGATTATGACGATGGAATTATCAGAACAACACCTCAACCAGGCCCTTTCACAACTTAGACAGGTGCCAAGTTTTGACGGATCAACAGAAAATCTGAATGCTTTTATTAAAAGGATCGATTATATCCTACATCTTTATCCAACCCGAGATGTCAGACAACACAGCATCCTATACGGAGCCATCGAATTGCAAGTTGCTGGAGATGCACAGAGAGTTTCACAAAGGACAGTAGCTAACACTTGGCAGGAGTTGAGGAATGCACTTATTGAAGAATACAAAGTACAAACACCATTTGAAGAACTCCTTCGACGCCTATACAACACGAATTACCAGGAAACGTCCGTAAGTTCATCGAGGATCTCGAAAATAAATCTTACGTTATATTAAACAAGTTAGCTTTAGAAAATATACCTAGCAATACGACACTTTATACAAATGCTATGAATAACACAATTAAAGATGTAATTACAAAAAAATTACCCGATAGGCTTTTCATGATGTTAGCCAGATACGACATAACGTCGACACAGAAACTCAAACAAGTAGCACAAAGAGAAGGATTATACGAAAATAGCGTAACTGATAGACCTAAAACTAATAACGTTCAGGGAAATCAAAATAACAATCGTAGGAACGCGGGAAATTATCAGCAGAGTGTCAACCCAGCCACCAGTTCAAGTGGCAATTCCAACACGAATCAGAGTTATCATGTACAAAATAAACAGCATACTAATTCCGAAGACAATCAAAAGGCTCACCACGAGTTCCAACAGAAATTAAATCAAGGTAGAACCCAAAACCCTTTAAACTATCAAAATCAGCCCCATTCACGCTTCAATGCGCCAAACCCTCCGACTAAACGTCAAAGAGATAGCAACAGTGGGCAGATGAAAATGGACACATCCGAAAATTTTCATCAGCAAGCCTCGGAACAAACAGAAGAAATCCATTCATAAAATTGATTATGAATGACGAAGTTCTAAAATGTGTCATTGACACAGGTTCAACTATAAACCTAATGAAAACAAACTGCTTAGATTTTCCAATATACAACGAAACACTTAAGGTTCACACCATAAATGGTGCTATTGAATTAAAACAAAGCATAATATTAGGAGCAAGCAAAATTTGTCCGAGTAATCAAAAATTCTATATTCACGACTTCTCAGAGCATTATGATGTTGTGATTGGGAGAGAATACCTTGAAGCATGTCAAGCGAAAATTGACTATTGTAGTATGAGATCGCTAGCGTAAGCACTTCTTGAGTATGTACCACCTGTACATATATATGTATATATACATAACTACATAGGCACATATGCACTGCAACTCTCTCTCTCTCTCTGCCGACGCTTTTAGCGGCAGAGCTCACTTAGAATATTGTATGTAATAAGCCAAATATAAAATTGAATAAAACCGAGAGAACACTCTCGATAAAACCTCAAACAAAGCAAGACGTGTTTTTCTTTACATTTATCTTAACATGGCGACCGTGACAAGTGTCACGAACATGTTAAAAAATAACATGTACAAATAAATATAAAATATAAAATATTCAAAAATACAACTGGAGGCGCAGGAGCGGCAGCATAAAAATAATAACTACAACCTGCTTGGAGCTGGACTGGAGCTGGAAAAAACAAAAATATACTGAACAGATACCAGCACGCCCACGCAGATGCCCACCAGATTGTGAGGGCCCCCTCTACAGCCCCCATTGCGAGGGCACCTGCCGCACTAAGGAAGCAGAGTCAACCAACGCATGAGAGGCAAACCGACGCTTATGCCTCCGAGGGAATACTAAGCAACTAAGACGAGTTGCATGAGAGGCAAACCGCCCCTTATGCCTACGTGGGAAGAAGAAGAAGACCCTATAACAACAGTACCGGCAGCGCCCAAATTATTAATAAATAAAACGTAATAATAAATAAAACTTAAAAATTGTAATGCCCGACGACAATTGATTCGACCGGCAAGACGTTTGGCCCGTACAGCCATTCGCAACAATAGGTAGAAAAACTTGTTAACGTAAATGCAAAGCAATGCAATAGTAAAATTTACTGAAGATACAACAAATAGTTATAAATACACTTTAAAAATATATACGCCCAAAATGGCAATAGTAGACGTTAAGTCAGTGGATTCCACTGCTAATGTCATTAATAAAGTAGAATCAAAAAATAATGACTTAGAACTAATACACACTGTTAATAATAATTGTTGTTATAATGTGCGCAAATTGCTTTTATAAACTATATAAATTACATAACAAATGTTTAAAAAAGAAATATATGAGCCAGGCAAATGACCTAGACAAAATTTAATACAAAAAAAAGAGAGCACAAAAAAACATTGAAAAAAAAAACTAACCCTATAAATTATCTTGTAACCTTAAGAAAATGAAATAAAACAAATATAATGATTTACAAATAAAAAAAAAATATATATATATATTAATAAAAATATGGCTACACTAAAGACAATTAGAGCAACATATGATAGAATTCAGTTTACCCTTATTTTAAAGAAAGACTTCATATCCATAAAACAATGGAATGGAATGCATAAGCGAAGAAAATAAATGATTATAAAGACAAGTTCAAAAATCATACAAATGTATCAATTCTGATAAAACAATAAAGTCAGATACATTGGTACATCACGCGCAAATATTAACAGCTCAATATAATAACATAGTAACTACAATAAACAAAGTTAATGATAAATTAACGCAGGAGCATAAAAATATATGTCAAAAAATTGTAAAAAGTTTAAAAACCAGATTACATAATATTGGTACTAGACGGAGTATTGTAATAACAATCCCGGAAGATCCAAATCTGCTAGCTGAATTCAACAAGAACCAGTTAGAAGATTTAGATGAGTCTAAACCAATAATCAATCCAGATATTGATATTGATATTGATAGTGACATTGAAACGCTCCAAGAAAATACAGAAACAATGACTAACCAGGTAGCTTTAGACAGGGAATACGTGAAGCAGGTTTCCTCTTCAGTCCCTGAATTTGATGGTAACAAGCTATTATTAAACAGATTCCTAACCGCTTTACGCATTGTGGAAAGAACTAAAGGCGACCAGGAGGATATAGCAGTTGAGGTTACAAAATCAAAAATAACCGGCACAATTCTGTACAAAGTACAAAATGAATCTACTATATCCGGAATAATAAATAAGCTTAAAGATAACGTAAAAGGAGAATCTCCCGACGTATTAAAAGCTAAATTACTGAATAAAAACAAAACAAAAAGGCAAAACTGCTTCCCAGTATGCAACCGAAATGGACAATTTGCGAAAGCAATTGGAGGCAGCCTTTATTGATGATGGCCTAGACCCAAACAATGCAGAAAAATTTTCAACAAAAGAGTCTATTTCTGCAATGATTAAAAATTGTGAGCATTAGAAACTGAAAGTAATACTGGAAGCTGGTAACTTCGTTACTTTCAATGATGTAATGGGTAAATATATCCATTGCAGCACAGAAATGACTGGAAGCGCAAGTACAGTAATATTTCAGCGAGGCCGCAACAGTAGAGGAGGTAGTTACCCACCGCAAAGAGGTAGAGGCAATGGCCGCGGTAACTACAATTCCTATAACAATAATAATAATTATAACAATAACAGAACCAACAATAGAGGTGGACGAGGTTATAACCGAGGTAGGAATAATTCCAACCGAAGCAACAACCAAAATAGAAATCATTATAACAATAACAATAACAATAATATCCGAGTTGCCCAAGATACTTCGGGAAACTCGCAGACACCTCCAGATACTCAGGGTTAAACAGTAAAATATATACTGTTAACTTAAGTCTCAACAATTTCGTATCATTCAAAAATGTTGCAACAAATAAAAAGATAACATTTTTGATTGATACAGGTGCAGATATTTCAATTATAAAAGAAAATTCTGATGTCTTTCATGACATCCAAATCAATAGAATTGTAGACATTAGAGGCATAGGAGAAGGAGTAATAAACTCCAAAGGACTAGTCTCAATCGAACTACAAACAGACAAATACATTATTCCATACAAATTTCATCTACTTCATCCAGATTTCGCAATCCCTTGCGATGGAATAATAGGATTAGATTTCATAAAAAAATTTAATTGCCAATTAGATTACAATAGTTCCAAGGATTGGTTTATAATTAGACCGCAAAACCTAACGTATCCTATCTATGTTCCAATAACATTTAGTTCTGGTACTAATTCAACACTGCTACCAGCAAGATCCCAAGTGATACGCAAAATAGAGTTGTTTTCAGCAAAAGAAAACATTTTAATTCCTAATCAGGAAATTATACCGGGTGTTTATGTTGCAAATACGATTGCTACAGCCCAAAATACTTTTGTCCGATTTCTAAATACCACAGATAAATGCCAAATAGTAGGCATTAATAACATAAAATTTGAATCACTTTCGAACTACGATGTAGTTCAAAATCTAAAAGACAATAGAACAGAGTCTGTAATTAATAAATTAAAGAAAAATTTTCCAACCTTGTTTAAGAAACAACTTGAGGAAATATGCACCCAGTATAGTGATGTGTTCGGACTTGAATCCGAACCAATTACAACAAACAATTTCTATAAGCAAAAATTGAGACTTAAGGATGATGAACCAGTATACGTAAAAAATTATCGATGTCCGCATAGCCAAATAGAAGAAATCCAGCATCAAGTTGGAAAGTTAATTGAACAAAATATTGTTGAACCGTCTGTTTCACCTTATAATAGCCCACTTTTATTAGTCCCAAAGAAATCTCTTCCGGGCTCTAAAGAGAAAAAATGGCGATTAGTAATTGACTATCGCCAAATAAATAAAAAGTTGCTGTCAGATAAATTTCAACTCCCCAAAATTGACGATATTCTTGATCAATCGGGTAGAGCTAAATATTTTTCATGCCTTGACTTAATGTCAGGTTTCCATCAAATTGAGCTTGAAGAAAGTTCAAGAAATATAACGTCTTTTTCAACAAGCAATGGTTCATATCGCTTCACGCGATTACCATTTGGTTTAAAAATAGCGCCTAAATCATTTCAGAGAATGATGACAATAGCATTCTCAGGCCTAGAGCCTTCACAAGCTTTCCTTTACATGGATGATTTAATCGTTATTGGTTGTTCTGAACGACATATGATTAAAAACTTAACAGATGTTTTCAAACTTTGTAGAAAACACAATCTGAAATTACATCCAGAAAAATGTTGATTTTTCATGCACGAGGTGACGTTTTTAGGTCACAGATGCACAGATAAAGAAATCTTACCAGACGATAAAAAATTTGATGTTATCAATAACTATCCAGTCCCTACGGACGCAGACAGCGCTAGAAGATTCGTTGCATTTTGCAATTATTATAGACGATTTATAAAAAACTTTGCCGAATATTCACGGCACATAACAAGATTATGTAAAAAGAATGTCCCATTTGAATGGACAACAGAATGTGAAAAGGCATTCCAGTACCTAAAAAATCAACTTGTTCAACCAAATTTATTACAGTACCCAGATTTTAGCAAAGAATTTTGCATAATCACGGATGCAAGCAAGCAAGCATGTGGAGCAGTTTTAACTCAAAACTATAATGGACTCCAACTACCAGTTGCATATGCATTCAGAGCATTCACTAAAGGTGAAAGCAATAAAAGTACTACAGAACAAGAACTAGCAGCAATACATTGGGCAATAACACATTTTCGACCATATATATATGGCAAACATTTTACAGTAAGAACTGATCACAGACCTTTAACATATTTATTTTCTATGATAAACCCAAGTTCAAAATTAACACGCATGCGACTCGAATTAGAAGAATATGATTTTACGGTAGAGTATCTGAGAGGGAAAGATAATTTCGTGGCAGACGCCCTGTCAAGGATAACAATATCCGACTTAATTGACATAAATAGAAAAGTCCTGAAAGTCACTACCAGGAACCAAAGTAGACAAAACAATTTCTGCGCAGAAAATAAAAAGAACTATTGCCAAAGCAAAGTCTTGAAAAAGCTTCTAAGCCCAACGTATACGAAGTCATCACAAATGACGAGGTACGAAAAGTAGTGACCTTGCGAATAACAGATTCGACATGTTTATTGAAACATGGAAAAACAGTTGTAGCAAGAATTAATGTTAGCGATTTGTACTCCAATGGAATTCTCGACTTAGGTCAGTTTTTCCAAAGGCTTGAATGGCAAGCCGGTGTATCTAAAATCAGCCAACTAAAAGTGGCACCGAGCGAAAAGATCTTTGAATCATTTTCAACAGATACTTTCAAACACATGGGCAATAAAAATTTAAAATCATTAAGAGTAGCGCTACTCAAGCCGGTGACCCAAATAAATAATGAAAAAGAAAAAGAAGCTATATTGTCTACATTCCATGACGATCCAATTCAAGGAGGTCATACAGGCATAAATAAAACGATATCAAAAATAAAGAGACAATATTATTAGAAAAACATGACTAAACATGTAAAAGAGTACATAAATAAATGTCCAAATGCCTGACGTCGAAAACGACGAAACATACAAGATCACCTATGATAATAACCGAAACTCCACAATATGCTTTTGACAGAGTGATAGTAGACACAATTGGTCCACTACCACGTTCGAAAAAGGGGAATGAATACGCAATCACTTTAATATGTGATTTGACAAAGTATTTAGTAGCAATTCCTGTTGCAAACAAAAGTGCAACAACTGTCGCAAAAGCCATATTCGAATCTTTTATTCTGAAGTACGGTCCAATGAAGACGTTCATTACGCACATGGGAACACAATACAAAAATTCCATTATAACTGACTTGTGCAAATATTTAAAAATAGACAACATAACGTCTACAGCACACCACCACCAGACATTAGGTACCGTTGAATGAAGTCATAGGACATTCAATGAGTACATTCGTTCATATATATCAGTAGATAAAACTGACTGGGACGTATGGTTACAGTATTTCGTGTATTGTTTTAACACAACACCATCAGTAACTCATAATTATTGTCCATATGAACTAGTATTTGGTAGACAAAATAACTTACCAATACAATTTAATAGCGTAAATACCATAGAACCTATATATAATATAGAAGATTATTCTAAAGAAGTTAAGTTTAGACTAGAAAACGCGTATAGGAGAGCTCGAATACTTTTAGAAAAAAATAAAATTAAGCAAAAAGAAATAAATGATAAGAAAGTATTAGATTTTAAAATAGAAATAGGAGACCAAGTTTACTTAAAAAACGAAACAGGTCATAAATTAGAATCTTCTTATATAGGACCATTTGAGGTCATTAGTATAGAAAACAATAATAATATAATTATAAAGAATAAGAAAAATAGGGAACAAAAAGTTCATAAGGAAAGGCTAAAAAGGATTAATAAATAAAACAAAAAAAAAAAAGAATAAGAATATATATATATATTTCAAAATTCAAAAAAATTTTTAATACAACATAGTATATAAGAATATAAAAAAAAAAATAATGCTAATAATAATTTTTATATTAAATAACTACAATATATTACGTTATTTTTTAAAAAAGGGAGGTGTAGTATGTTTTATGCCAATGAGCATATGCCCACAGTATTGTAGAGTATACAATATAACAAGTGGTCATATGCCCAACTTAAAAGTAAGAGTAACAACTCATAACATAACGACACTTTGTTGCTATGTTTATACAATCATAAATATACATAAGTGCAGTCACTTATGCGGACTGGCCGCAGCGTGAGATCGCTAGCGTAAGCACTTCTTGAGTATGTACCATCTGTACAAATATATGTATATATACATAACTACATAGGCACATATGCACTGCAACTCTCTCTCTGCCGACGCTTTTAGCGGCAGAGCTCACTTAGAATATTGTATGTAATAAGCCAAATATAAAATTGAATAAAACCGAGAGAACACTCTCGATAAAACCTCAAACCAAGCAAGACGTGTTTTTCTTTACATTTATCTTAACACTATGCACAAGGATCCGTAACCTTAGGAGAGTTTAACTTTTGTTTTAGATATGCTGACGAAGAGGTCGAAGAGGACATGATCGCACAAGAGTGCCTTGATCCACCCTCAAAAGAGGACAGACCATTTAACTTCGCTATGAATAACGAATTGACAGAAAACAATGAGTTTAGGCTAGAGCACCTAAACTCAGAAGAAAAAGAAAAAATTAAAAATGTTTTACATAAATTTCGTGATATCCAGTACCATGAAGGTGACAATTTGACTTTCACTAGTACAATTAAACACAATATTCTAACAAAATATGATCCAATTTACAAGCGTCCATATAAATATCCACAAATATACGACGAGGAAGTAAATAAACAAATAAGCGAATGAATAAAACAAAATATCATACGCAAATCCAAATCCCCTTACTGCTCACCAGTAATAATCGTTCCAAAGAAAAACGATGCATCTGGAAAGCAAAAATTCCGGTTAGTCATAGATTACCGCAATCTCAATGAACTAACTATTAATGATAAATACCCTATCCCGATCATGGATGAAATATTAGACAAACTTGGAAAATGTCAATATTTCACAACCATTGATCTAGCCAAAGGCTTCCACCAAATTCAAATGGATCCTGGTTCAATACCCAAGACCGCATTTTCGACTAAACATGGCCATTACGAGTACACTCGCATGCCATTTGGTCTTAAGAATGCACCTGCAACGTTCCGACGTTGTATGAACAATCTCTTAGAAGATTTAATTTTTAAGGATTGTCTGGTCTACCTAGACGACATTATAATTTTTTCCACTTCATTGGAGGAACACCACATATTCTCGCTACAAAAAGTATTTGAAAAGCTTAGAGAAGCTAACTTAAAACTACAGTTGGATAAATGCGAGTTCATGAGAAAAGAAACTGAATTTCTCGGTCACATCATCACAACTGAGGGTATAAAACCAAATCCCAACAAAATACAAGCAATTGTCAAATTCCCAATTCCAAAAACCCCAAAAGAAATTAAATCATTTCTAGGATTAAGTGGTTTCTATAGGAAATTTATACCAAATTTCGCTAATATAGTGAAACCATTAACACTTAAATTAAAAAAAGGAGCAAAGATCAATATAAATGACAAAGACTACGAATCAGCGTTTGAAAAGCTAAAAGTACTCATAACATCCGACCCAATTTTAATATACCCTAATTTCGAAAAACCATTTTCATTAACTACAGACGCGAGTAATATGGCATTAGGGGCCGTCCTTTCGCAAGAGCATAAGCCTATATGCTATGCAAGCAGAACTCTCAACGAGCATGAGATAAACTATTCAACGATTGAAAAAGAATTATTAGCAATCGTTTGGGCCACTAAATACTTTAGGTCCTATCTTTTTGGTCGACAATTTCAAATCCTTAGTGATCACAGACCACTCGTCTGGTTAAATAACCTGAAAGAACCTAACATGAAATTACAACGATGGAAAATCAAGCTAAATGAGTTTGATTTCCAAATTAAATACGTCCCAGGAAAAGAAAACTATGTGGCAGATGCTCTGTCCAGAATCCAATTAAACGAAAACTTTTTAGGCGAAGATACCATTAGCACAAGAGCAACTATACATAGTGCTCAGGAAGATAACAGTAATCATTTACAAATCACAGAAAGACCCCTTAATTATTATAATCGGCAAATAGAATTTGAAAAAGGAACCGAGAACGTAACAAAAGTTACAAATTACTTTCATAAAACCAACATAAAAATTACATACAAAGACATGACTAACGCACATGCCAAAGAATTAATAAAAGAATATTTATGTACAAAGAAAAGTGTACTATACTTCCACAATGAAGCAGATTTTCCAATTTTAAAACGGCATATCCGACGTAGAACGATTTCATAAGACAGTTAACGAAAAATTAAGAATCATTAACAGCGACTTAGACGTCGAAAATAAACTTACAAAATTTGAAACAATACTTTACACACACAATCATAAGACAAAACACAAAACGACTAATAGAACACCAGCGGACATATTCATATACGCAGGTACACCAGAGTATGACACTCAAGCTAATAAAGAAAAACAAATCAATAACCTCAACAAAAAACGAACAAATTATGAAATTGACACAAGATAAAAAAGTTTATAGCAAAGAAACAAAAAAATTAATTAATAATGAATGCATGACAGGAATTTTAAATCAAGTAACATCAGAATGTAGTTATACTAAAACTTTCAAAAATTTTCAAATCAACTATGTAGAACCAAATATAATTTTAACTTGGTATTTACCAAAAACTATATTAAACCACAATTGTATAAATAACGAAATAACAATAGAAGGAAACAATCTAATAAAAATCTTTAATTGTTCACTGCAAATTAATGAAATTGCAATTTCAAACAACATGTTAGATTATACTCAAAACATTTATGTAAGCAATGATGTTATAAAAATAGAACCACACTGTGTGCAAACGCACAAACGAAACAAATTATAAACGAACACATAAAATTTAACAATGTATTCCAGATAATTACAATAAACATATTTGTAATCATATTAATAAGTTTAACACTTTATGTAACATATAGAAGAAACACCTACAAAAATAGAACATACACCAATTGTAAAAGAAGAAAATATTACACTATACCCAAACTTAAACAACTGAGGACAGGCACTTTTCTAATGGTTGGGGGAGTGACATATCCATAGTCGCACCCACCCTTTAACATAACTTAGCACACAAGCATAAGTATAAGTATAAACATGTCCAATACTGTAAACAAAAAGCCTGATGATAACATTGACATTGGTCAAGATCAAAACTGTCCCCCTTTGGTAGACATAAACAATTCACCCTAAATATCACGCCACTGTCAATGTTCCCATCAGAGTACTATCCCACGCATAATTGCTGACGCAGCTCAAACTTCACTCAATTTTGACTCAAGCTCTCTCAAAACGAAGTTTGCTAAGCGACCGCAACAGATAGATCAGTTAGTCAATATTCGGGAAGCAAATCTGAATGTACTCATTATAAGAAGTAGCCGTTAGTGAAAATAAAGAATTGAAATATATTTTTTTAAAGTAATTAAACGTGTAAAACTTAATTATATATATATTATAAGTTACGATAAGGAGGCAGACCCGAATTGGTCTGTGTTTATTATTTAAAAACAAAAGTTTTACAATGACAAGCGAACCCGAATGGGTTCGTGCCGATTTTAGCGAAGCGATAATTGCGACAAATTAATATGTTTTGATAATGCAAGTGGCCGATGCGTACCAAATGCACGAAGCGAACGAGCTTAACTAGACTCGACGCACAGCATCGAGACCTTCGCAAAAGGTAATGTTAGGGCAATAAATGATGGTTACAGCGAAGAGCGCCAGCTTAATGTAAATAATGTTTGGATCGAAATTTAAGCAGTTGCTTCGCAGAGCAAGTATAACAAGATAAGAAGACGATGCTGCTCTTATCAGTGGCGAAGTCGCTCCAGCTGTTTTGGCTGTCTAGCCAGACACCCTCTCTTTCATTCTCTTTCTCTCGCTCTAGTTTTCATTAATATCTTCACACAACAACAATTGCGACCTCTGGTTATTGCCCAATGAATTGCTGCTAGTTCCTGTTCCGTTGTACTCTTGTTACTTTCTCCCTTAGTGACTGATCTGGATGCGTATGCAACTGGAGGTTGGATTCCGTTGTGATCTTGAGTTAAAACCGCTCCACACGCTTGCTTACTCGCATCCGTTATTATACAAAATTCTCTTCTGAAGTCTGGGTATTGTAACAGAGTCGGTTTAATAAGTTGAGATTTCAAGTATAAAAACGCATTGTGTCCGTCCATTCAAATGGAACATTCTTTTTATTTAGTCTAGTTATGTGCCGTGTATAGTCGGAGGGTTTTTAATGAATCGTCTATAATAATTGCATAATGCAACGAAACGTCTATCGCTGTCCGCATCATGTGGGACTGGGTAATTTTGATTGACGTCGTATTTCTTGTCTTCTGGTAGGATTCCTTTGTCTGCGCATTTGTGTCCCAGAAATGTGACTTCATTCATAAAAAATGAACATTTTTCAGGATGTAGTTTCAGGTTGTATTTCCTGCATTTGTCAAAAAACATGTAAGTTAGGTTTTTATGCATATGCTTTTTGGAACAACCAATGACTATTAGATAATCCATATAAAGGAATGCTTGATTTTATTGATAAAACATTTTTGCAACAATTCAAGCGTATTATATGCACATTGAATACGATTCCGATTTTGAAATAATACAATAAGCCTTTAGAGAAACAATGAACCCCAAAACAACTCGAATATTACGAACAAATATTAAACTAAAAGACATTAGGAGCCATACAGAATTCATAGAAATAATAATTAGCAACCACAAGAAACTTACATCCAGGCATCGAAAAGATGGTCAGACTTTATGAAGAAACATGCTATTACCCAGGCTATCCAAATTTAAACATAATTAACGAATGTGAAGTATATATAGCTTAGATTGATCATTGGAACACATCATGTTAATTTAAAATTACACGAGAAGTAGAAAACTGAAGAGAAACTTACGTAGTAGTAAAAAAGCTATTTAATATGCATTGATTTATATTCGAAATTTGCAAATGTGATTGAACAAGGATTGGATGGAAGTTAAAAGAGGACTCATTCAAATATTTAACATCATGGGAAAACCTACAACTCTAAAGACAAATAGGGATAGTGCTTTTATGAGTCTTGCCCTGAAAGAATGGTTGAATAAGGAAAAAGTTGATATTCAAATAACAACAAGTAAAAATGGTGTGGCGGATATAGAAAGACTACATAAGACACTAATGAAAAATTACGTATTATAAATACTGACGATGACGAAGTAAATAGACTCATGAAAATTGAAGTACTTTTATACAATTATAATCATAAGTTAAAACATAACTCTACTGGCAGAACTCCAACTGACATTTTCAATTACGCAGGTACAGCTAATTATAATACACTGGGAAAATAGAACAAATTGACAGAGATCATTTTGAGGAGAATAACAGAGGGCGAAAATTTAGCACTACAAAACGAATTATCAAAAACAAAAGAAATTAAATAAGAGAAAATATTAACAGGAGGACGAAATTCCAAAACAGGACCCATAACTTTCATTTCTCTGGCACTAATGATGTCAACACTATTACCAGGAAGTAATAACCAGTTTATAGATATTAACCCTATTAAATCAAATAATGGATACTTACTCTTTAAAATAGGCATGATAGACATACACGATAATTACGAGCACCATTGTCTCACAATAAATTTACCAAAGACAGAAGACACATATGATAAATTAATGTTACAGACAAAAAAATATAAAGACAGAATACAAATTCAATATTTAACAGAAAAGTTGCAATGAGAAATTTACGGTATCCGAATAGTAAAAAGAAGTAAGAGAGGATTACTCAATATCGTAGGAACAACATACAAATACTTATTTGGAACTTTAAATAACAACGATAAAGAAGAGCTTGAAGAAAAAATGATTTCAATAGCTCAAAATAGTATTCAAATAAACGAACTCAACCATGTAATTGAAGCGGTCAACCAAGGAATAGAAATAGTAAACAAAGAAAGAGAAGTAAGAGAAGATTTTAAAGTACTGGAACTACTTGCATCCAACTTACAACAATATACAGAAAATATATTGAAGATTTAGAAATGGGATTGCGACTAACTAGATTGGGAATTTTTAATCTAAAATTACTCAAAAACGACTATCTCACAAACGTTATTTCCGAACATCTACTTAACATAAAAACATCTACTTGGCTTAGATTAAATACGAATGAAATTTTGATTATTTCACACATTCCTAGATAAATAAATAAAACCCAATTATACGAAATTCTTCCCTACCCAAACGATGATGAAAATATTTTATAAGACGAAATACAATACAAATACTACTCACATAATAATAATTTATACAAGAACAAATTAACTATTAACCCTTGCATATTAGGTATAATAAAACAAACTAACACTAGTTGCAGATTTTCAAAAACAGTAATGGAGGAGCGGTTCGGGTTCAGTTTTTGCCTTTCGCTGGGCCATCAACCAAAATAGAACGAACGGCCGTGGCTATTGCCTAACCGGGTGCATAGGGATTGGAGGTTCGCACTTCTTCCATCCATTAAAAAAAACAAGATTCTGGTATGTGTACCATGTGTTCCGACCGAACATCCAAAAAATACAGTTCCCAAAATAAAATTTAAATTCAAAGTTAATATAATGAATGCACAACAACTAGTTTAAAGCACATAAAGAAATTAAGTGGAAGGAGAAATTCACCAACATTATTTTGAGACTTGACGGATAGTATTTAATTTACCGTCTTGCTTAATTAAGCTGCATTTAAATGTTCATATGTGTATATAAATATATATACTTATAAGCGTTGTTTTAAACTCTTACTCACGCCGTATCCTTCGAAGCAGACGTTGGGCCCAATGTATACGACGATTAGGATCGCTGTGCCTAAATATTACAAAAGAAATTTAGAAGTAAAAATTAAAGGAAATAAAAATAAAACAAAGGATCTTTTAACCGTCCATCTTGGCAACGTTAAATAATTAGTGGAATTATATGGCAATGGCTTCTGAGCAAGCGAAAGGGTACACCAAAGGTAATACATACTCAGCTGCTTCGTTACTCTCTGCAGGTTACGCTATATGCTTACTGCGTGCGGCCCACGATTGTTTTGCATGAGTAGTAGTAGTAAGC
The DNA here is from genome assembly GCA_035045885.1 of Drosophila borealis. Lineage (NCBI taxonomy): Eukaryota > Metazoa > Arthropoda > Insecta > Diptera > Drosophilidae > Drosophila > Drosophila borealis. Next base: position 194,063 of record JAWNOR010000012.1, on the reverse strand, counting down.
GTTTCACCCGCTTTACGCCGTTATCCGAGGCTATGCCAGATGTTGTTCTTCGCAAGACCGCGGCTGATAAGTAAAATAGCAACAAAATTGGTCTTACTGGGTTGCTTAGTGCGACACGTGCTCTTGGTGTGGCCCTGTCTGGTCCGAGCTCCCCTTCTGGAAGCGCTGACTAGCACGTCTAAATATTCTCGCTACTCTTGGTCAGCAAGCTACTGACGAGTGGAACGGCTCTGGCCAACAGAGCAGGCACAAAAACTTTGGAAGCCTTAATTAATTCCAAGTCTCAACACTAGCACATATAAATACCTCTTCTTAAAGGGTCACTCCGAATCACAATTAGGTAATCGGGTCGAGTTGTTATGAAAGTTTTTTCGTTTCTATTAGCGTACCAATTATAAATGACATGCTGAGCTGTACTTTTAACCTTAACTACTTCCCAAAGACAACAAAATATGGAAGCTTTCAAAAGCTCTACATCACGCGATTATACTTTTAAACGTTACTATGGCCTGATCTTATCACCTTTTTTCTCTATTCGACCTATTCGGGCGAATAAACGAGCTGTGCAATAAACGAAGAATTGGCTTCCAGTGCGGTCGGTAAAGCAGTAACCAAACTAGAGCAAGCAGATTCGTTTAGGGATCGCAAAGCAGCCACTACACCACAGTTTATGCAGCGCTACTTGCTAGCGGGACATAAACTAAAATAACTATAATAACTGTTGAGTTAGGACTTGTTACTAGTTTGTATATTTTTGAGATGAAAAGTACCGATGCATTTACCTGTTTCATTACCTAGTTGATAGTAGGCTGGGCTGACTTTTTGAACAACAATCGCGGGAATGAAAACTGGTGCAAGCTTAGAACTAAACTTCTTTTGCGCGTTACTCTGACAAAAATTGCGGGCGAAGACTTTCGTACCGGCAGTAAGACTTATGTTTCGGCTGCGCAGATTATATCTTCGCATTTCTATTATGAGCTACATTGCCTTTAGCTATCTGACGGAGCTGTGGGCTATCAATAGCGGTATCTTCGGACAAGAGATTAAGTCGCTTTAGCAAGTCAAGCCTTTACCGTTTAACATCATATTCTGTCCAAACGCTAAAAAATATGGTGAGTACCCAGTACTTTGGTGAACGCTGGCTCTCAAGGCAGCACAAATGGCGCACAGCTTTTTATCCCAATTTGAATGATCTTTTCCTATATAGGCTCTAATGGCCGCTAACACTGATCTATTTACTCGCTCACTCGCATTGCTTTGTGGCGAGTATATTGCCGTTCGAATGTGTATGATTCCATACCTGGTAAGAAAAGCTTTAAAGACACTAAAAATTAACTGGGAGCCATTGTCGGTCAGAATAGTTTCTGGCACGCCGAAAGTGACTATATATTCATGAATTTGGGCCGACATTTTTGGCCAAAAAAGTATCTCTTAAGTTTCTCTATTGTTTTTCCGATGCCACTGTGTGCAGCGTTAGGGGGATTGTGGGATCTCTCTATCACTTGTAGGGTGAGAGACGAAGGTATCCAGAGTTTCCAGGATTGTTTCTCCTGACTGCTATATCCCGTCGCTGGCTCAGTACGTTTATATATAAAACCGTCGATTTTCTGTAAGTCTGGTAATCTGGACTGGATAGAAGAAATATTATCTATCAGATTCAGATAGTTTGGCGATTTGAATTCAGGTGAAGACAGGTCAACTATGGGACCTTGCCCCTCGAATTCCGCAAGCTCTGCCTCATTTTGACGCGATAGCGCATCAGCGACAACATTTTGTGTACCGCTACGATGCGAGACTTTAAACTTGAAACCCTGTAATTTGATCACTCATCTACCTTGACGTCCTCTGAGATCCTTCTTTCTCATGAGCATTGTAAGGAATCATGATCAGTTATTACTTCGAAGTCCTGTCCTTCTATATACGCTCTAAATTTAAAAATACCTCTTATTACGGCTAAGCATTCCAGATCGGTCACACTATAATTCCGTTGGGCCTTTGACAGTTTCTCTGACATGTATGCTATTGGAGCCTCCTCTTCCTGTTCATTTAGTTGAGCTAGAACGCACCCTAAACCAGTTGTGCTATCATCGCAAACTTATCATAAAGATTTTGAGAAGTCGGGTGTAGCTAATACAGGTGAAGAAGTTAAGTGTTTTCAAGTCGACGAAAGCGGTATCAGCATCGGTGTTCCATTTCAATACTTTATATTTCTTTAGCAACTCGGTAAGCTGAAAGCTAACTGTTGCATAGTGATTAACGAAACGTCTGTACTATCCAGCGAGTCCAAGAAAACGTCTCGGTTGTTTTACACTTTTTGGTACAGGGAATTCGTTAATAGCTTGTATTTTGCTGGGGTCCGTCTTTAGTTGACCATATCCAATTATAAAGTCCAAATATTTAATTTCCCGCATACAACATTTTGATTTTGCGACGTTGATTGTCAAGTTCGCTTTACGCAAGAGCAACGCTACTTCCTGCAAAGGCAACATATGAGAATCGAAGTCCTCTGAAAACAGAAGTAAATTATTTAAGTAGACAAATACGCGGGTCCGCAAATGGGCTGGTATCACGCATTCCATTAATCTACAAAGTGCTTGAGGAGCGTTACACAATCCAAACGGCTTTACTTTGTATTGAAATAATGGACGATTAGGGATTGTAAAAGCGGTATACTGACGGGATTTTTCTTCTGCGTGCTTCACATCGAGGCCCGTTATATATTTAGCTAGCGGTAAACGACTAAGAATTCCGTCGATATGAGGTAGAGGTACGCATCTTTACGAGTAGACTTATTTATGACTCGAGAATCTGGACACAACCTATTTTTATTCTTTCTTTGCACAAGGACGCAGTTGCAATAGAAATTAGAAACGATCGAATTTAATCGCGACTTTTCTTTAGTGGTTAGCTGATGCATTTTCGCTGTTTCCTGGATATTATGCTCGTTATTGTTTTCTAATTCATTTACGGACTTATCAGGACGAATTAAATTCGTTAACAGTCCAAAGTCCTGCCAAAAATTTATGCCTAAGTAAGCGTCGGGTTTCAAATCTGGTTTAACAAAAATCTCAACATTATGCGCTTGTTCTCGAAATTCAACTTTAAGTGTCAGGTTGCCTACCACTGGGCAAATAGCGTTATTAGCTGTTCGGATTGATCCCCAGAGCATTAGCGCGCTTTGGGCTTAACTCAGTGTACAAGCGGTTATCTGAACACATTAACACTGATTGAACGAGCTTCCTACGAAGACACTCAATATTTTTCCAGAATTACCTAAGTCGAATAGTAGACCGTTCTGGCCGACTGATAAATTCGATGGTGTCTATGCTGCTAAAAATTCGTCTTCGTGTGTCAAGATAGTGGTTTACTCTAATATGGTACGGTACGCATTTATTTTCAATATCAGTTGCAGCCTCTGCGACTGAACATGTATTTGCCATATAAGTTGTTAATATAGTATTTGGAGTTGATTGCTCCGAACTACCATGTGACTGGATTACTGGCAAAGACTTTATTCTTTTGTGGGATGCGTCAAACTGGTGTTGGTCTGCGCATCCCGCTTCCGGTTTCCCAAAGGATTGCATTTGCTACAATTGGATTTAAAAGTATTTTTAGCACCGCAACCGTAGCAGAATATACGCCTCTCTCCCATGCAGTCATCGAATCGGTGACCCACTTTATCGCAATTCCAGCACACTATTTTCTTATTCTGTATTTCTGAAATACTATCTTCCCGTATTTGGATCGATTGGGAAACGAGCCAGTTTCTCTACAGAAACTTTCTTGTTTCTTAACTTCCCCTCTTAATTCTCCTCGAGTTTTTTTTTTATTTATATAATTATTTTTTTATTAGTGGTCGACAAATCGAGTGTCTTCCTAATTATTCAATACATTATATTTATAATTATGAAAATTAAATGTTAAAAGCTTAGTTAGAGAACACAAATTTCTGTTAGCATCACCGATCGATGGAGGTGTTTTATTTGCCAGTCCGGCCAGCTGTGCCCCTTTTCACAGCTAATTTTGTCATTGACGCTATTAGAGCCTACATCGAAGAAGAAGGGTATAAGTAGGAAAAAGTGTTCTTAATTAAAATAAAAATAATCTTAATTTGCTATATTATTTAAGAATATACCATAAATAGGAGAAAAGAAAGTAAGAAGATTGTTAATAAAGTAAAGATCTGTATGCTAGATATACAGAGTGTTAAGTACATAGGATAAAAAGATAGTATTGGGAAAGTAATGGGAAATCACCGACCCGATGGGGGAAAATTTACAGCCTGTCCGGCAAGCTATGCCCCTGCTCATAGCTGGGAATGGTCAGTAACTTCCCGAAGGTATCCTGAAAGCAACGATTTTATTAGGGGTAGAGTAAGTTCGGTAGAGAAAACATGATGCAAACTATTGTAATTTTTACATAGCTCGCGAAAAGAATTGTGCATAGCGTAGTCTGTTGTGCACGTCGATAGGAATAACGGGCGGTAATTTCTGGTTAGTCTAGCCGGAACAGAGAATTGAAGACGCCCTAGCAGAAGAGGAGAATCTATATCGCCAACAACCAACTTATGTAGAAAGACAACACCGAGAATTGTCCTACGGTTGGTTAACGACGGAAGATTAAGAAGCAGCCTGCTGGAATGGGATGGCAACCGAAGATTAGGTCCCAATTTAAACCTCATAAGGCAAAAAGCAGAAATTGCTTCTGAACAGATTCAATACGATCCTGGCTATTGTTATACTGCGGAGATCAGATGCAAGAGCAGTATTCAAGGATAGGACGAACAAGAGAGATGTACAGAAGTTTCGTTATTAAAGGATCGTTCAACTCTTTAGACCATCGTTTAATGAATCCAAGTACACCTTTTGCCTCATTAACGATGGTATCTATGTGAAGATTGAAACTGGGCTTAGAATCAAAAAGAACGCCTAGATCCTTAACTGTTAGTATACGTTGCAATGGAGTATTGTCGCTTGTATAACTGACAAGATAAGGTGTAGTACGATTAAATGTCATAATCATACACTTTGAACAATTCAGATGCAATTGATTGGCCGAGCACCAAAGTTGCATAGCGTTCAAATCGTCTTGAAGACGTATGATAGAATAAGTTTCACGTCGTCCGCATACATGAGTACACGGACATGGGATATAACAGAGGGAAGATCATTTATAAAAAGAGTAAAGAGTAAAGGTCCAAGATGACTACCTTGAGGAACACCAGAAGTAACGTGAACCTGTTTAGAAGCCTCAGCATTACTCTTTCGGTCCCACCTTTTAAATAAGAACTAATCCAAAGCAAAAGAGACGGAGGAAAACCTATTCGGTCAAGTTTAAAAAGTAAAATGTCATGGTGCACGGAGTCAAACGCCGTACTAAAGTCAGTGTAAACGACATCAGTTTGCATTTTCGAAAGGAAAGCATCATTTACCAAGGAAGTAAACTCAAGCAGATTGGTCGTAGTAGACCAATACTTTACAAACTCAAGTAAACTCAAGCAGATTGGTCGTAGTAGACCAATTCTTTACAAATCCATGTTGAACAGGGGAAACAACTGATTTGCAGAAATGCTGCAAATTCGAAGTGATTATTTTTTCAAATAATTTAGGAAAAGCGGACAGTTTTGCAATGCCCCTGTGATTTAGTATATCAGACTTTCCGCCTTTCTTGTGGAGAGGAATGATATAAGATTCTTTCCAAAGAGATTTAAAGACAGAAGATTCAAGGGATAGATTAAAAAGCTTTAGTAATGGATAAACAAGGGAAGAAATACACTCCTTGAGTAGACAACTAGGGATATTGTCAGACACAGGAAAGAAGATTTTAAAAAATTTAAAGCTAAAAGGAGAGAGGAATGGGAGATAATAGGGGGATGTATAGAACTAGAGGAAGTAATAGTATAAGGGTAAGAATTATTATTAGGACAGACTGAAGAGTAAGTAGGTTAGCAGAATCAGAGTCATTGCTAGCTTTATCCATCCCGAGGGAAAAAGAAGATTGCAAACTTGAAGATTTACGCTTCGAGCTTACAAAATTGTAAAACTGTCTTGGATTTAGGGCAAATTGCTTTTTGCAACGAGTTAGATAATTCTAATAGCATTGAGAATTCAGAAGAAAGAAGTTCGACTTGGCTATGGAATATTTAGCCAAGTCAGTACACGAACCAGACTTTTTAAACTTTTTAAAAAATTTAAATTTTATATTTTTTAGATTCGTTAATCTGGGAGTAAGCCAAGGTGGCTTTGAAGAGGAAGTCGAAGGAATTGAATTGGGAATACACATACCTAAGAGGGAGTTTAGGGTGTAATAAAGAAAGTTAATAGCAGAATTCATGTCAATCGAGTTATATAAGAAAGACCAATCGGTTGCATAAGCTGATTCAGCAATGAATAATTTCCCTGCGAAAGCAACGGCGGGGGCTTATTGGCTGATGAGCACGAAATGAGAGGATTACAATTGAACATTGCAACCTCTAAAGTAGGATGATATACATCCTCAGGAAGAGATAAAGGAGGGGACCTAGACACTTTAGAAATAAGGTAGTCGTTAACAAATACAAGATCAAGTGTTCTATTCAAATGATAAGAAATTGAATTGATTTGAAACAACGAAAGGTTAAGCATGCAATCTATAAAGTCATGCTGTACTGAGGGCACTAGATAATTTTGGCAGTGAAAAGTGACCAAGAGATGTTCGGCAAATTAAAATCACCCAACACAATAAATAGGTCATTATCACGCACGTGGAGAAACTTCTTTAATACAAGAAATATGTTTCATATAAACTTGAATATCAGGAATTGAAATATTACAGTTTTTTCTCTGCGTACTATGTTTCTTTTAACTACGTCGTAGTTTGAAATTGATTCATATTTTTAATTATTTATGTAGATCGGTATTTGTTACATTATGTATTCTTATAAAACTGTTTTGAGAGGCTGCGATGGTATTTGCAATGTAAATACCGTGTTGAATTTTTTGGCTTGGAAATAAATCACTGTCTTCTTTTGAATTTAATTAAATTTTTCGGACACCTTGGGATCTTGCTGGCAGAATGTTTGAGCTATTGCCAGAGCTGTATGTTATTTAAATTATTTGGTCTAATTATAAGCTTGTCTTCAGATGGCTTGAAGTCTAATTGACAGTTGTATTTTATAATAAGATCGACTCCTAATATTCCGTCACATGGAATTGCAAATTGTAAATCTGCAATATGAAAATCATGTGGGATTATGTATTTTGTTTTTGTTTGTATCACAATGAAGCTAATCCCTTGGATTTGGTAAATTCTTGACTTATTCCTTGTATAATAATTATATTATAAGCTTAAAATGGCGTGAAAGACATCAGAATTTTCTTTTAAAATAGAAATATCTACACCTGTGTCTTTTAAAAAGACAAGTTTTTTTCTGTTGCTCCGTGGATAAAGGATACGAATATGTTTAAACTCGACCTCTATAATTGCCTCTCGAGAGCGGTTTCCGCCGAGCTGTGCAACTATTCACAAATTTTGATACCACCTCATTCATGGTATGGAAAGTGCCAGCTTGCATGATAAGTTTTACCTTATCAATTGCGCAATTTTGCGTCATGGCCTTTACAGCTAATATCATGCTGTATTTGTTAGTTAGATATAAGCTACTTCAAGTGATTGGGTCAATTTTTCTACCTTTTTGGTGTACTGATTTGCCGTTTAGCCCTTCAGCTGCGGAATAAGGAGTTTTGCAGATATAACGTCTACAGATTCTCCTTTTACAGCTTTATGCTTTACAATTTTCGCTGTGTTTTTATCGCTTCTTTCTTTGTCATAGTGCGCATTCGTTATCATGTTATTTTTAGCTTGTACTCTTAGATCTAATAAATTTTCATCGTTTTCATTGATAATATTTGACAACATCCCTAAAGGCCTTACATCTTTCCAATTAGAAGTTGTAGTGGACATGATTAGGTAACACGATTAGGTCACACGCTCAATGTGCCCATTCGCGCGACTAGCTCCTGTGGCGATCAAATGCAATTCAATATTGCGCAGAACAAAATTCCTTAAATCTAGACCCCACAAAACATCGGCCATGATCAGTTGCTAACAGGGGATATAACTGCTTTAACTGATTCTATACAATTTTCGGTATCTATTTTCAGTGTATGATGCAAATACACGTACTTTGTAAACGCACCTATAAGGACAAAACATATTCCTGCAATATCAAACCCAAAAGAATGCAAATACAGCCACCATCGATGCAACCTTGTCATCCAAATCGATCTTTTGTAGACTGTCCTTTTAATGAGTTACAGTTTGTGAACACTTGAAATTGATGCCTCATTAAAATAATGTTGGAAAATTTTATTGCGTTGACAACTGCCAAAGGAGTTAAGCCTGTGAATCACTGTAAATTTCAGATACATTTTTAATAATTTTGAAAAAATTGTACTGTCCAGTTGACAACTTGCAAAAGATATGAATTATCTCTCGACTCAGCTGGAGCGGCATTTGCTGTGCAATACATCAATTACATGGTTTGTGTCTTTATTTTATGCAAGAGTACCGCACCATAACCGACTGAGCTGGCATCTTCTGTATAACTCTACTGGATGTTGTGGATCAAAAATTGTTAATACCGGACTATGAATCGCAAATGGGAGCAGCTGGGGTGAATAACGTTTACAAAGAACAGTTTCCTTTTTATCTATGCTAAGTCTGTATGGCCGTCTTGATACTGTTTTGTTTGGATCAATTAAACGAATTTCCAACTGGCCAATATAAACGCGACTTTTTGGTACCCTACGGATGAAATGCTCAATGTATGCTTTCAAAATGTCAGTTCTATCTAATTCGTCATTTTCGTTAACACAATATTCTATAGTTTTTGATTCAGTTACAACATTAATCAGTTTTACCTTATAAATGCGAAACTTTTGTGGCTCAATGTTCACTCCATAACCTTGACTTAAAATTTCTCTGCCTATCATTACATCATATTTCAAATATTTGCCCATAACTACATGAAATAGTATTTTCAAAACAAATCATGTACATAGTTACGTTACATTGGTCAAAGTTTGCGATGAGCTAAAAACAGAATCATTTCTAATGCCCATAAGCATTACAACATCATGCACGTTTCATAGAAAATTTTCCAGCTACAGCTTTCTTTTTCCACTCGGCTCCAGAGTCAAAACAAAGTCAACGGACTCACCAGCATGGATAAGTATACCTGTTGGTTCCATTAGCGAGCACACTTCGACACGCTTCCCTGTGCTCTGAGCAGTCGAAGAGCACACTAGTAGAACATGTCCGACCTTTCCACACTTGTGCCGTGTTCGACTTCTTGCTCTGTTGGTCGCATCCAAGAGCCACCAGATTGTCCATCGCCTGATGATTTGAAATCACGATCTTTTTCTGACGGCAGTCATTTATGTCCTTCCCTTCCGCAACAGTGGCAAGTAATGTGTGAGAACTTCCGCTTTTTTTTCGGGACTCATAGTGCACCCTGCGTTCATTGTCTCTTGGCGCTGCTCTATTTCATACACTTGCAATTGTCGCTGCAACTCGCTTCTTGACTTGATATTTGTTTTACACACTAATTGTGCAGCATGCGCGAGAACAACCGATACCGCTATTTCCTCCAGATCCATATTTTTTATCTTTGTCATTAACGAAGTGACGAGTCTGTTACCATACGCTTACATGCTTTCACTCCACATTCTCCACAGCCTGCCTGGTCTGCTTCTACGCCCACAAAATCGTTGGGCAAATAACTCCTAGAATTTGAATCTAGCTCAATACGGAAAAAATATGCATGAGAAAGTCACGGTGACGCACTGCCTTCTTTTTTTTTGCTGAGAGCCATAACGAGTGCACTGCCCTCGAGCGAGTTCTCAGTAAGAATCATGTCCACAGTCGAATTCCAAGCATTTGCGTCAGCACCCGCTGCGCCGGGATTTTATTTTAAACCATTTACGTTCGTCTGTCCACATCATTTTTTTGCTTCGCAACACAACTAATACCGACGAAAACTAGCGGTAACCGCTTTTGCTTCTTGCAACGCAACGAAAATCAGCTGTTACCGCTTTTCCTTCTTGCAACGCTTTTTGTGTCCTTACACGAATCAGCTGACAAAGAACTGCACGCACACCAACAACACTATGGAAGAATCACGCTCTCTTCTCTCTCACCGACTCTCAGTGATTCGAATTCACCACACAAGACTACGATAACTGTTGTTCTTCTCTTTTATTCTTATTATTCTTATTACAATTACTACTTATTTCTCCCTTCGGTACATAAATACATTCTTCGACATATTTTTGCTTAATGGACGCAGACATATAAACAACAAAATTATTTAAAAACATATTAAAGAAAGAACTAAAATTTCCAAGAAGAATTAGAACAATACTATCAATAGAATATATGCAGACTTAGAGGTTAGATAAATCTCCATTTATGGGACTCACTAAAAGAGAAATCATAATAATATTAACATTATTTCTACAAATTAGATTTAAGCGAATAATAAAAAAAACAATTAATAGGTTCTAGTCGGGAGCTCCCGACTAGGGGATACCCTGATTCCCTGATACCCTCTTATTCCAACACCAAATGCAGCTCGCGTTACGCGTTCGTTTGCTTAGTAGTAATAAAGATAAATTAAAAAACAAAAAGTTCCCCTGGCAGTGTTCAAACTCGCAACTAACCGCACTAATTGCCGCCGTCTCTACTTAACAGACACACCAGCCAAAACAAAAAAAAATATCCTGTGTAGGGTTTGAAGTTGCACTTACCTGCCGCCGCCCCTACTTAACAGCCACACCAATTATTAAGCCTAATTGACAAAAAAAGAATTAAAATAGCAGCACGCAAAACAATACAATCGCAATTAAGTTGATAGAAATAAGACGCTCATGAATGTGTGTGTGTGTACATGTATACAGAAATTCTTGCAATTTGCGCCAGCGGCCGCAAACACATGGGCAGCCAAAACACATTTTCTTTTGTGCTTCTTAACCGATCTTGTAGGAATTTTCAGCAGTAGATCTTATTGTACTATAAAATATTCGTGTATTCTCAAAATGATAATAGCAATTAGATTTCGGCTTATATTAGTGGGCAGCATAAATTGGTTTATTTACTTGATTAATAGCTTTGAGGTAGTATCGGGAAGGTAGTGTTATCTATAAAATGAAAGATACTTGCTATATATACCAATCTAAAAGCTACATGTCAGGTTTGGTTACTCTAGGTCTTATTATTTCCTAAACTGGTCTAATAACAAGGTTTCGATATCGGTTTTTATCGATTACTTGGAAACTAGGCAAGTTATCGAATATCGGAAACAAACTCGATCTGCGCAGGAACTAGGAGGACCTACAACCAATTTCAAGTCTCTAGCTCTTATAGGTTCTGAGATCCATGCGTCACAAATACAGACAGAAGGACGTACGGACAGACGGACATGGCTCGATCGACTCGGCTATTGATGCTGATCAGGAATAAATCTACGTAATGGGGTCAGAGATGCTTCCTTCTGCCTCTTACATAAATTTACACAAAAAATTATACCCGTTTTAACCATTTTTAACGTGTTTTAGGGTATAAAGAGGAAAAACAATTGATACCGAATATTTGAAATATGCACGTCAACTAATAAATGACCATAGGAAAAAGTAAAGTCTTAAACGGATTTAAAGAAAATTAGTCCAGCATTAAAAAAACACAATTTATATATAATTATTCCCAATGTTCTTAACACAGCGGTATCATTAGAACAAACCGAATCAGAATTTAACAAGAAAACAAACACTTGAAAGTAATTGCAAAACTAAGAAACTGAATTACAAGAAAGTGATATATACAATCTGACAGTTCCAGAAGTAATTACATTATCCGAATTGTAGACTTGGAGAATTCTGATTCAGCTATAAATTAAAGTTATTTGAGTAAACAGAAAAGTTTGCAGAGCTTCAAAGACGTAATGAATCTAGTAGATTCACTTAAGGGCAATAATAAAGCGAGAGCAATTAATTTAATAAATAAAATTAAAAGGCTATGCAAGAAACAGTAAAAGAAGATTCGGTTGAAGTACTATCACCCAAACTCCTAAATCTTCAACAAAAGGGAAAAACTGCCAACACGTATACTCAAGAGGTTGAGCAACTGACAAAAGCCCTAGAAGGTGATTATATTAATGAGGGTTTAAATTCTGATTTAGCCACTAAATACAGCACAGCTCAAACTGTAAAGGCCATGACTAAAACTGCGCTGCTGCACATTCTATAACATGAATGATGTCATATCCAAATTTGCGATAGTTGCACAGAAGCAATAAGAAATTAATAAAAGAGGCCGACCAAACAACAGAGGCGGCTACAGATATAACAAAAATAATGGTAATAGACACACCAATAACAGAAGCAATCCTCTAGGCGGCTCACACAGAGGCGGCTCAAACAGAGGACAACAAAACCAGATCCGAGTTACACAAGGCAACTCGGAAAACCAATAAACTCCCTTTGGCAACCATCCGTAAGGGTACTGCATATAAATCAAAGTCTCAGTAGTCTCATTAAAATACCAAATAATAATAATAATTTGCCATTTACCGCATTGTTAGTGGGTACAAGAGCAAAATAAAAATACAATATCCACAAGAAAAATTCGATTCAAGAGAAGATTATGAAACTGAAACTGGTCACGCCACTTATGAGTGAACGATCATATTTCGAATGCACTTTGGGTTGCGTTATGTTAAGCAACAAAGTGTCGCTAAATGGGTTATTGTTTATTTGATCTCATATAGCCTTACATTGGTTGGGTATTTATTATATATATGTTGCTCATGCTACACCTCCCTTTTTTTTAAATAACGTAATTATTCTATATGTTGTTATTTTTTAAAAATTATAGTTAGTTGAGGGACAATTTTTTTTTAATTTAATTCCAATTAAGTAATAAATAAATATAATGAATTAAAAAAATTTTTATTCAGTATTATATTTTTTTTAAAAATTGAAGTTACAATAATTAAATAGTTTTGTTTTTTATATAATATATAATAAATATAAAATATGAATAAATGAATATTAAAAGAAGAATACATTTCTTTTTGTTTTTTGTTTACGTTTTTTAAAATATGGTGGCCAACCATTCTTTTTTTTGTACTCATTAAACAATTTTAACCTATCCTTATGTACTGTTTGTTGTTTGTTCTTATTATTCTTTATAACTATGTTATCGTTAGGTTCTTTTTCTATGACCTTAAATGGTCCTATATATATATAATATATATATATATATATATATATATATATATATTTATATATAAATATATATAGATACATATATAGCCAAAAAAGCGTAACCAGCCCGTCACCCTTGCAGTCCCTTCAATACAGGGTACCATTTCTGCCCCCAAAAACTAAACTAATCTACTTCTTTCTGACCAAGTCTTTATTCATTATCGACATTCTTATAGAGGTCTCATTTCAAAACTTACAAATCTTTTCATGGACAGAACTTCCTTTGATTCGGATATAATCGCATTTTCAGAAACATGGTTAAATTCAACCACATCTGATTTTGAGCTTTTTTCGAATAATTTTATTTTGCATAGAAATGAACCGCCGACTCGGGGTGGCCGGGTATTAATTGCCGTTAAAGCCACTCTCCAGTCAGAACTTTTCTGTTTTAGTACGCCTACTGACGCTGAGATTGTCTCAGTAAAGATGTCTTTTCCTACACGGAATATTTATATTACATGCTCTTATGTTCCTCCTTCTGATATTCAAGTTTATATGAAACATATTTATTGTAATAAAGAAGTTTCTTCACACGTGCGTGATGACCTATTTATTGTGTTGGATTGTGATTTTAATTTGCCGAACATCTCTTGGTCACTTTTCAGTGCCAAAAATTATCTAGTGCCCTCAGCACAGTATGACTTTATAGATTGCATGCCTGACCTTTCGTTGATTCAAATCAATTCAACTGCTATTCAATTTTTTTATAAAACCCTAAGTCAATTCCTTCGACTACTTCTTCAAAGCCACCGTGGCTTACTCCTAGATTATAAAATCTAAAAAATATAAAATCTAAATATTTTAAAAAGTTTAATTAGTCTGGTTTGTGTACAGACTTGGCTAGATATTCCATAGCCAAGTCGAACTTTTTTCTTCTGAATTCTCAATGCTATGAGAATTATCTAACTCGTTGCAAAAGGCAACTTGCCTAAATCCAAGACAGTTTTACAATTTTGTAAACTCGAAGCGTAAATCTTCAAGTTTGCCATCTTCTTTTTCTCTCTGGATGGATAAAGCTAGCAATGACTCTGATTCTGCTAACCTATTTGCTAATTTTTTTCTATCAACTTACTCTTCAGTCTGTCCTAATAATAAGTCTTACCCTTATACTATTACTTCCTCTAGTTTTATACCTCCTCCTATTATTTCCCATTCTTCTCTCCATTATCTTAACGTCTTTAAAATCTTCTTTCTCTCCGGCCTGACAATATTTCTAGTTGTCCACTCAAGGAATGTAGTTCTTCCCTTGTTTATCCATTACTAAGGCTTTTTAATCTATCCTTGAATCTTCCGTCTTTCCATGTCTCTGAAAGAATTTTATATCACCTCCTCTCCACAAGAAAGGTGGAAAGTCTGATATACTAAATTGCCAGGCATTGCAAAACTGTCCGCTAGTTCCTAAATTATTTGAAAAAATAATCACTTCGAATTTGCAGAATTTCTGCAAATCAGTTGTTACCCCTGTTCAACATGGATTCGTAATGAATCAGTGAACTACGAGCAATCTGCTTGAGTTTACTCTTGGTAAATGATGCTTTCCTTTCGAAAATGCAAACTGAATTCATTTACACTGACTTCAGTAAGGTGTTTGACTCCGTGCACCATGACATTTTACTTTTTAAACTTGACCGAATAGGTTTTCCTCCGTCTCTTTTTGCTTTGGATTAGTTCTTATTTAAAAGGTAGGACCCAAAGAGTAATGCTTAGGCTGACTACCCCTCTAAACAGGTTCACGTTACTTCTGGTGTTCCTCAAGGTAGTCATCTTGGACCTTTACTCTTACTCTTTTTATAAATGATCTTCCCTCTGTTATATCCCATGGCCCGTGTACTCATGTATGCGGACGACGTGAAACTTATTCTATCATACACCAACTCCTACATCATTCTCGTCTTCAAGACGATTTGAACGCTATGCAACTTAGGTGCTCGGCCAATCAATTGCATTTGAATTGTTCAAAGTGTATGTTTATGACATTTAATCGTACTACACCCTATCTTGTCAGTTATACAAGCGACAATACTCCATTGCAACGTATACTAACAGTTAAGGGTCTAGGCGTTCTTTTTGATTCTAAACTCTGTTTCAATCTTCACATAGATACCATCGTTAATGAGGCAAAAGGTGTACTTGGATTCATTAAACGATGGTCTAAAAAGTTTTTAAATCGAAACTTCTGTACATCTCTCTTGTTCGTCCTATCCTTAAATACTGCTCTTGCATCTGGTCTCCGCAGTATAACAATAGCCAGGATCGTATTGAATCTGTTCAGAAGCAATATCTGCTTTTTGCCTTATGAGGTTTAAATTGGGACCCTAATCTTCGGTTGCCATCCTATTCCAGCAGGCGGCTTCTTCTTAATCTTCCGTCGTTAACCAACCGTAGGACAATTCTCGGTGTTGTCTTTGTACATAAGTTGGTTGTTGGCGATATAGATTCTCCTCTTCTGCTAGGGGGTCTTCAATTCTCTGTTCCCTAGACCAACCAGAAATTACCGCCCGTTATTCCTATCGACGTGCACAACAGACTACGCTATGCAACAATCCTTTTCGCGTGCTATGTAAAAATTACAATATTTTGCATCACGTTTTCTCTACCGAACTTTCTTTACCCCTAATAAAATCGTTGCTTTCAGGATACCTTGGGGAAGTCACTGATCATTCCCAGCTTTGAGCTGGAGCATAGCTTGCCGGACAGGCTGTAAATTTTCCCCCACAGGGTCGATGATTTCCCATTACTTTCCCAATACTTTCTCTTTATCCTTACCTAACACTCTGTATATCTAGCATACAGTTCTTTACTTTATTAACAATCTTCTTACTTTCTTTTCTCCTATTTATGGTATATTCTTAAATAATATAGCAAATTAAGATTATTTTTAATGTTACTGAAGTACACTTTTTCCTACTTACACCCTTCTTTTTAGATTTAGGCTCTAATAGCGACACTGACAAAATTAGCTGTGAAAAGGGGCACAGCTGGCCGGACTGGTAAATAAAACACCTCCATCGGTCGGTGATGCTATTAGACATTTGTGTTCTCTGACTAGGCTTTTAGCATTTAATTTTCATAGTTGTATATATAATGTATTGACTAATCAGGAAGAATCTCGTTTTTTCGACCACTAATAAATAATAAATAAATAAATAAATACTGGATCTAACTTATGCCCTGTTTTATTTCATTACAATGTGTTATCTCCTATGTATAATTCTATATTCTTTACTTTACTATCGTATATAAGTTTATTCTTTCGATTTTTTTGTTCAAGCATTATTCTAGCTCTTTTATATGCTATTTCCAATCTATATTTTGATTCTTTAGCATAATCCTCTGCATTATATAAAGGTTCAATGTGTTCATTAACACTATTAAATGCCTTGTTAATGTTTGGGTTTTTACTAAAAATTAGTTCATATGGGCAGTAGTTGTGCGTTGTGGAAAGTGTTGTATTGAAACAATAAACAAAATATTGTAGCCAAGCATCACAATCAGTTTTTCGTTGATTGTTTTATGGCTTCGCTCTACTGTTCCTTAAGTCTGGTGGTGGTGTGCTGTTGAAGTTATGTTTTTTGATACCAAGGTATTTACATAAATCTTCTACAAATGAGTTTTTGTATTCTGTTGCCATGTCCGTAATGAACGTCTTCATTAGACCATATTTCAGAATAAAATCTTCGAAAAAAGCTTTTTCTACAGTTTTTGCACTTTTGTTTGGTATTGGTATGGCAAACAAGGACATTTTGTGCACTTTTTCACATAATTCGTGATATCACGCGTCATATTTTTCCAATAGTAAAATAGCGTTTTATTTTTTCAATAGTTTTTGTTCTTCCCGTATGCCCTCCTTGAATTGGATTATCATGGAATGTAGACAGTATTTCTTCGATATCTTTATTACTTTTTATTGTGGTCACCGGCTAGAGTAGCGCCACTCTTAGGTTTTTCAATTTCTTGTTGCCCATTCCTTTAAAGGAATCTATTGAAACGTATTCAAAGATTTCTTCGCACGGTGCCATTTTGAGTTGTTTGATACTATATATACCGGGTTCTTTTTCAATCCTTTGGAATAATTGATCTAAATCAAAGACTCCATTGATATAGAGATCGACATCATCAATTCTTGCAATAATCTTTTTCCCATGTTTTAAGAAACATTTGGCCAAACTTAAATGCAAGGTCACTACTTTCTTAACATCATCATTTCGAATCACGTTATATATATTAGGCATCGAAGTGTCCGGTTGCTTTTGCAATTCGGATTTTGGTCCTGCGCAGGATTTATTCTGTCTACTTGAACTTCTTGTAGTGACTTTTAGTACGTTAGCTGAAATGTTTTTTAATTCTTTTATTGTGATGCGTGATAATGCATCAGCAACGAATTTGTCTTTGCCCTGGAGATATTCTATAGTAAAGTCATACTCTTCTAAGTCTAATCTCATTCTTGTTAATTTTAAACTTGGATTCACCATTGAAAACAAATATGTCAATTGTCTATGATCTGTTTTGATTTTCAAATGTTGACAGTTATATATATTGTCGAAAATGAGTTATTGCCCAGTGTATTGCTGCCAACTCTTGTTCGGTTGTATTTTTATTGCTTTCTCCTTTGTAAATGAACTAGAAGCATATGCTACGGGCAATTGTATATCTCCATATGTTTGGCTTAAACTGCTCCGCAGGTTTATTTACTGGCATTGGTTATGATGCAAAATTCTTTGCTAAAATCTGGGTATTTTAGTAAAGTCGGTTTCATTAGAGCTTGTTTTAAGTAATCGAGTGCATTTTGGCATTCAATTGTCCGTTCGAAAGGAACATACTTTTTACATAATCTAGTTATGTGCCGTGAATAGTCAGCGAAGTTTTTAATGAATCGTCTGTAGTAGTGCAGAATGCAATGAAACTTCTAACGCTATCAGCGTCCGTAGGGACTGGGTATTTTTCAATGACATCATATTTTTTGTCATCTGGCAAAATACCTTGATCAGTACATTTGTGACCTAGAAAAGACACTTCATGCATAAAGAATGTGCATTTTTCTGGATGTAGTTTAAGGTTGTGTTTCCTACACAGGTCAAAAAAGTTTGATAAGTTTTTGATCAATGGATTTTCAGAACAACCGATGACGATTAAGTCATCCATATACAAGAATGCTTGTAAAGGGTCTAATCCCGAAAATGCTATTGTCATCATCCTTTGAAAAGAATTTGGCGCTATTATTAATCCATATGGTAATCGTGTGAAACGATAAGAGCCATTGCTCGTTAAAAAAACTTTATATTGCTAGATTGTTCTTTAAGTTCTATTTGGTGGAAACCGGACATTAAGTCCAAGCATTAAAAATATTCAGCTCTTCGTAATTGATCAAGAATATCATCTATTCTTGGTAACGGAAATTTGTCTGAGAGTAGGTTTTTATTTATTTGACGATAGTTTATAACTAATCGCCATCTCTTGGTATCGGATCCCGGTAATCCCTTTTTGGACCGATAAGTAATGGGCTGTTATATTCCGATACCGAGGGTTTTACAATTTTATCCGAGACGAGTTTTTCGATTTGTTTATTTACTTCTTCTTTATGAGTATGAGGAACTGTGTAATTTTTTATGTACACTGGCTCAGTATCTTTAAGTCTCAATTCTTGTTTATAAAAATTGTTAGTTGTTATTGATTCGGTTTCAAGTCCCTCGATCTTTGCTAATTTCTTGGACTGATTCATAGTAACTTAGCTTTTCTATTATAATGTCGTTAAGATATACTATTTTTATTGAATTTGTTGTATTTAAAATTCGGAGAAATGTTTGTTGATAATTGGAAATAGTATTTTCAATGAATATTCCCTTATCAATTTCTTGATTCGGAATGAAAATATTGTTTTCTGCCGGCCACATTGATTTAAAGGTCTACTTCAGAACGAGCTGGAAGTATTGTGGCATTAGTAGTATTAAAGAATCACATGTTTGTGTGAAATCTAATTGGCAATTATATTTTTTAAAGAAATCTATACCAATAATGCCATCGCTAGGTATTAGAGAATCTTGTCCGACTATATGAAATTCGTGTGGAATGACATATTTTCCTGTAGATATTTCAACGAATACTAAACCTTTAGAAATTACTGAACCTTCACCAATTCCAGATATTTGGGTTGAGATGTTTGAATTTATATTTTCAAATATATCAAAATTTTCTTTTATTAGAGATAGCGATAGCGTTAATGCTTTGCCTGTTTTTTCATTATTTATTTTAATAAAAATACTGAGGTTTAGATTTTCTGTGTAAACTTTTGTATTTCTTTGTGAATATCTTAAGGGGCTTTCTGGTTTTCCGAGTTAGCCTGAGTTGCCTCGGTTGGAATTGTTCCCTCCTCGGTTATGTCCACGGGCATTACCTCTATAAGGTCCTCTTTTGTTGGTGTTAAAATTTTGGTAATTTGGGTTATTATAACCACGACCATTTGGTCTACCTCTTTGGGTGTAATGGCCTCTGCCTCTGTGATACAACACAATACTGGCATTTCCGGCCATTTCAATGCTGCAATGGATATATTGATGACGTTATTGAAAGTGACGAAGTTTCCTGCTTCCAAGATAATACGGAGTTTATCATGCTCGCACTTTTTAATCATAGCAGAAATCGATTCTTTTGTAGAGAATTTTTCTGCATTTTCAGGGTCTAAGCGATGCTTAGCGATGCACTCGCACCAGTAATATTATTGCCGGCCCTAGTATCGAGTATCGAGTAACGAGTTTATTCGAACGCGCTATTTATGTAAAGAATTATGAGCAGTAAGATCTTCAGTGTGATCTACGATTTTGACATTATTGACCACATTAGCCGTATTGTCACTGCCAAACCAACCCATATTGGAAAAGGTTTTGATTTTTCAACAAAATTTATATTTTCTAACTCTGAGAGCAAGTGGAAGTAAATTAAAGAAAATCTATCAAAGGCCTTCTTTTTTTTTGAATAGAAATTATTTTTTTCTTCAAAAAATAAATATATTTTAATTTTGTTATTTCTGTCATTTTTAATAATTTGTCTTTGAAAACTGTTCAATAATTGTAAATTTCAATTTTAAAATGATTTAGGAAAATGAAAAAAAATGTTGTGTTAATTAGGGCATACAGTTGGCTGAGAATTTTTATTTATACAATTAATAGTCTAACCGTATGTGTTAGTAAATTGCCTAACAGATTTTAGTATTTTTCAAGTGATGCTTTCGCGTATCGGTTTGAATTAGAGATTATATTTAAGGGCAATTTAGGTATTGGCTGGTTTGCGTATCTTCGCACCAGTACGAAGTTATATTTGTACATTTCTCTTCTGCTGTCGTGCCCGGTAATCAGCTATTGTGAGTGGGCGTGGTCCATTGTTGGGGTACATCTCTAAAGCCTCTTGCAGGCTGGGTGCATCCCTTTGTTCAACCGGAGCAGCCTCTTCCAGTCCAACGTTGCTCATTAACTTCCCGCGTTGGTGGAAGGGGCGTACTGTCTCTTACACTTTTGGTATCTGCTGCTGCTGTCCGGGGTCTATGGGCTCAGTCGGTGCCGGTGCTGGTGATCGCACAGGCTGTCTTTGGTTTACACGTTCGTGTCATCTGTTAGTTGTTGTTGATGGTGTTGCTTGTCACTTTCGACTTATAAAACATGTTTCACAATGTATTTTTCAATTTTCGTTCATATCATTGGCGTCATTGAAAGTGTAAAATTAATCAATCTTTGTTTGACGCAATCTCATTATGCATTATTATTAATTTATTTTAATCATTATTTATTATTTTTAAAAAAATTTTTTTTCACTACATTTTCAACATTTTAATTTCTGTTCATTTGTTTTAAGCACAAACGGCAAACAACTGTTACGGTCGCCATGTAAAAGTAATCAAACAGTTTTCCTTTAATTGATCGTTTATTGGAATACATCCTAAAACGTTGATGATATTTCTTCGACTGATGTGTCGTTCAATTATATGTTTGTTCTTAAGTCTAACTCTTAAAGCATATACTTTGAGCATATATATATCGTAAGACAAAGGAATATGCAGTCGTTGCATATTCTGAGCTATGGTCACGCCACTTATGAGTTTACGAACATATGTCGAATGACCTTTGGGTTGCGTTATGTTTAGCAACAAGGAATCGCTAAATGGGATATTATTTATTTGATCTCATATACCCTTACATTAATTGGGTATGTATTATATGTATGGTGCTCATGCTACACTATAAACAGATATTAAGACAAAACCCCAATTTATACAGATCGAAAAAATTAAAAAAATTTTGGCAGACAAATACCCACTTCCAAAAATCGAACAAATCCTAGACCAATTAGGACGAGCAAAATATTTTTCATGTCTCGATCTTACGTCTAGATTTAAGCAAATAGCATTAGATGAGAAATCTAGAAATATAACGTAATTTTTCACGAGCTCCGGTTCTTATGGCTTCACGCGACTACCCTACCCAAATTCGTTTATGCGAATGCTGACACTCGCATTTACCGGTCTTGAAACATCACAAGCATTTCTCTATTGGTTGTTCTGAACACCACATGTTTTAAAATTTGTGAAATATTTTTTAATTGTGTAGAAAAGACAACTTAAAATTAAATCCAGAGAAATGTAAATTTTTCATGCTTGAAGTTACTTTCTTCATTCATAAATGCACAGACCCTGGCATCCTTCCGGATGATAAAAAGTACAATGTTATAAAAAACTGTCCAATCCCTCTTGATGTTGATAGTGTACGACGATTCCTCTCGATCTGTAATTATTACAAACGATTTATTCACAATTTCGAGCAATAATCACGTCATTTGAATAGATTGTGCAAAAAGAATTTTCAATTCGAATGGAAAAAAGAATGCGATGACGCATTTAATTATCTAAAAAGTCACTAATGAAACCAATATTACTGCAATACCCTGATTTCAGCATAACCACAGATGCAACTAAACGTGCATGTGGTGCGGTACTATTTCAAGAGTACAACTGTATGCAACTACCAATTGCATATGCGTCACGATCTTTCACACAGAGAGAGAGAGCAATAATTCAACTTCAGAGCAGGAACTAGATGCAATTCACTGGGCAATAAAACACTTCAGACCATATTTTTATGGCAGGCATTTCTAAGTAAAAACAGATCATAAACCACTAAAATTCTTATTTTCAATGAAAAATCCAACTGTAAAACCAACAAGAATGAGACTAGACTTAGAAGAACATCAATTCATAGTAGAATATCTCAAGAGGAAAGACAATCATGTTGCACACAGAAACATAAGAATAGTACAAACACGATCATAAAAAAGACAGGAAAAAATCTGCGTAGATGATAAAATAAAATTGTAAAAAGATTAAAATGAGCCCCATGTCTATGAGGTCGTTATCAAGAACGACGTATAGAAATTTGTGAAACTAAAATTCGGTAAATTCAACTGTTTATTTAGAAAAGGGAAAAAATTATATCACAATTTTCGGCTAACGATTTGTACTCCAAGAAAAATTCGACTTAGGCCAATTCTTTCAAAGGCTTAGTTCAGAAGACGGATTACATAAAATTGTTCATTTACAGTTGTCACCAAGTGAACAAGTATCATTAAATGAATTTAAATATATAGGCATTTGTAAACACATTAAAAGTAGCGCTACTAACGAAAGCGACACAAATTGACAAAAATGACGAAAGTCTAATTAAAGCAATACTATATTAAAATATCATGATGATCATATAGAAGTAGGCAATACAGGGATTACGCGTACCCTATTAACAATTAAGAAATACTGTCGGTTGGATTCTGCAGCATTCGCATCGTTTTAAATTATCAACATTCATGGCAACATAAGAAGAGGTTGTAATCTTAGTGAAGTGAAACAGTTGTTCCTTGTAAATAAGGTTGGCAAGCCTTTCTTGCACTTGTCACAGCTGCTATAAAAATGCATATCTTTTTCTGTTACACACTTGTTCGTTGTTGATCGAGCCAAATAATCTTACAATTTATGTATATAAATTCGATAAATAAAACTGAACTATAACGTGAAAAGCATTATCAACTCAACATTTTGAGGCCCCGGCGAGATTTAACATTGCGGTGCATGTAAGCAAATTAAATATATTGCCAAATTTAAATTATCGTAAATTATTATAATTAGGCAATTGCAAAACACCTGTATGAGCTGACAATTTACAGCTCCCAAATTTTGCATATACATAGAGGCCGCTAGTTGACTTTCCCGCTCTCCATTTTGTGTGGTCATCCGCCGGCTCAGCTTATATACCACATACGCTTGTACATAAGCAGCTGCACAAATAGTCTCGTTTTGTATGCTTACTTTTCTTCATCTAGTCAGTTTTGGTGTTCTGGTAAAGCGCTTGTGAAATATAAGTGATGCAAGGCGAGAACACAAGTAACATGCAGGCAAATAGGGTGCGTTTTCTTAAGTGCAAGGCGGCAGCAATGCTCAAGCGAGCTAAGGGTATTGAAATGGAGTTATCTGAGGAGAAAATTAATACTGTAGTGTGTTCACACATAACTCAACTTGAAAGTATAAACAAATATAAAGTATCAATCCAAGCGCATAGCATAAATATAATCGTATATATGTATGCAGATACATACATAAAGTGCTGCGCACATCAGTAGCATGAAGCGCACATATGTATGAGTACACCCGCTCTCTCTCTCTCTCTCTCTTTCTCTCTCTCTTTGTAGCTGTTATCTGATAACAGCATAAGTTTATATATGTTATCCATAGGCTAAGAACATTTTTGAAGACAATAAAATTACTCTCAATATGAACTTCAGATTGCACTGATGTGCATGTGGCTTACTTATCAAATCCGATAGTATCTTTCAACATATGAAAATTTCTGACAATAAAACAAATTTCTGATATCTATATTCTGTAACTCAAGAATAAATGGCAATAATAACCAAAGGCCCCGTAAACTACACTGCGATCTTCGCATATACAATGAGCAGCAGCAGCAGTTTATAAAAGTGAGTGGCAGTCCGCCCCTTGCACTAACGTTGGAAGTGAAAATTAATAGAAAAAATAGATGAGCAACGTTGATCTACAAAGTTTATGAAAGTGTGAGAGGCAGTCCGCCCCTTGCACTAACGTTGAAGTGAAAAAGCAAAAATAGATGAGCAACTTCGATCAACACAAAGCTTATGAAAGTGTGAGAGGCAGTCCGACCCTTGCACCAACGCTGGAATGAAAACTAAAAGTAATAATAGATGAGCAACATTGGACTGGAAGAGGCAGCTCCTATTGAGCAAAGTGATGCACCCTGCCTGCGAGAGGCCTTAGAGGTGTACCCAAGCGATGAACCACGCCCACTCACGCGACAAGAGAAGAACCAGAAGAAGAAGACAAAAAGAA
Organism: Drosophila borealis; assembly: GCA_035045885.1. NCBI lineage: Eukaryota > Metazoa > Arthropoda > Insecta > Diptera > Drosophilidae > Drosophila > Drosophila borealis. Next base: position 169,370 of record JAWNOR010000012.1, on the reverse strand, counting down.
GCGGACAAAGAATCTAACTACTACAGCGAAGACTTATAACGAACTTCATCAAAATAGCGACAACGCCCCAGGCAAAAGATGAACATGAAGAATCTCAAGCTCATAGAGAAACAACTTCGTACTGGAGCGAAGCAACGCAATAAGGGCTGCAATGATGCCAATGCCTAAATTGCCATTTATTATAAAAAAAAACCTATAACTCAAGCCGATGCGTGAAAGCGTTGCCTGGAAAACATTAAACACTGTTAGGCATTTATACTAATACCATATGACTGATATTGAATTGTATAGAGTAAAATATTGTAAATCGGTCATATGTTAACTAACATTGTTTTTTTTTTTAATATATTTTCCTTTTGCGATTGTACATTGGTACAAAAACATTTTTAAAATTTAAATGGGCTAAAATGAGTCTGAGATTGAAAAATCAGCCTCAAACGTTATTCATGCGTTAAAGTAGGAGATCATAGGTCAAATTTAGAAGATATTGGAATCTTATTGCTAATAATTACAATAGTATCTATTATTTCGTTAGCATTAAAAGTTTATGCAATGCATAACACAAGAATAAAGAAACGCTACATGAGTAGGGATAATGAGTTAGATAAAATATAAAAACTCGAAATTTTTAAATTTGAACAGAAATAGAAATAGAAAAAAGCATAGCATATATATACCATTAAAAGTTATGGAATGGAACATTATAGCACGACAAATACATGATTCTAAAGACAAATTTGAAAATTCTTATAAATGTGTCAACAAAGATGCAACATTCAATGTCGAAACGCTAATTCACCATATAACCATAATAATCACACAGTACAACAATATATTACAGACTGTAAATAATTTCAAATATAGGCTAAACCAACATTTTAAACAGTGTCTGAAAATTGTAAAATCCCTTAACACAAGATTTATAAATATTGGCAATAGACATAACATTGAAATCAATGTACCAGAAGACCTATTTTCACCAACAGGGTTTGAACCACGCCAGCTCCAAGATCTTAACGAGTCGAAGCCAATCATAGATACTGGAAGAAAGTACAGAAAGCCCTAGACAGGGAATACGTAAGACAAATTGCGTCTACGGTCCCAGGATTTGACGGTAAAAGACTCTGACTAAATCGTTTTTTAACAGCTTAAAGGCTCGTAGAACGAACAAAAGGCAACCAAGAAGGTTTGGCCGTTGAGGTAATCAAATCAAAAATAATTGGCCCAATACTATACAAATGCCAAGATGAAACAACAATTACTGACATTATTAATAAATTAAGGGGTATCGTCAAAGGTGAATCAACTGACGTTATCAAGGCCAGGCTGTTAAACTTACAACAAAAAGGCCAAAGAGCAGCACTATATACAGTTGAAATCGATAACTTGCCTAAGCAACTCGAAGCAGCTTATATTGACGATGGACTAGACCCTGACAATGCAGATAATTTCTCTACTAAAGAATTATAACCAAAATTACCAAAACCATAATAACAATGACAGAAGACATTTCAGAGGAAATGCCCGTGGTTACAACCGAGGAAGGAACAATTCCAACCGAGGCAATAACCAATCCCACGGCAATAGAAATTATAACATCCGAGTAACTAACGAAATTCGGAAAACCAGCAGATCCCTTCAGATACTCAACGCAACTAAAGCCTGTATACACAATTGAGCTCAGCCTCAGTATATTTATAAAAATTAAGAATGATCATACAAATAAAGAATACACTTTATTAATAGATACCGGTGCAGATATTTCAATACTCCAAGAAAATGTCGATTAATTTCACAATATTAATACAACAAGTAAGAGGTTCTAGTCGGGAGCTCCCGACTAAGGGATACCCTGAACCCACTTCTTCCAACAAGCGATAGGTATAAAATGAAAGATACTTGATATATATATACTTTTCTAGCAGCCACATGTCAAGTTTGGTGACTCTTGCTCATATTATTTACCGAAATTGCCCAAAAAACAGGATTTCGACATCGATTTTTATCGATTACTTGGAAACGGGGCAAGTTATCAAATATTGGAAACAAACTCGATCTGCGCGGGGACTAAGAGGACCTACAGCTAAAATTTCTCTAGCTCTTATAGGTTCTGAGATCCTTGCGTTCATACATACGGACAGACGGATGGATGGACAGACAGACGGGCATGGCTAATTCGAGTCGGCTATTGATGCTGATCAAGAATATATATACTTTATGGGGTCGTTACATACATTTGCACAAATACATTATAGCCTTTTTACCCATTTCAATGGGTTCAGGGTATAATTACAACTCAAATATTTGTATATTCTTTATTTTCAAAAGGTTAAGCATTCGTAGAGTTCACTACAGATAAATATATAATTCCGCATGACTTCCATTTAGTCGAACAAGATTTTCCAATACCTAGTGATTTCATTATAGGAATAGACTTCATAAAAAAATCAAAATAGCGATTCGCTAATACTTAGACCAAATAACCTAAACTATCCGATGAAATTATCAATAGTTCATACGTGTGACAATAATGCCACAATACTAGCAGCCCGTTCGGAAGTCATTCTTCAAATTAAAATATTCTCGATAACAAATCATATTCTAATTCCCAATCTAGAAATTGAGGAAGGAATTTTCGTTAACGAAATTAACGAAGAAAGAGACAACTTAGTAATGAAAAAGCTAACCAAGAACTACCCAATATTATTTAAAACAAAGTTAAAAGAACTATGCACCAAGTATACAGACATATTCGGATTAGAAAACGAACAAATAACAACAAATAATTATATAAACAGAAACTAAAACTATAAGATACTGAGCCAGTGTACATTAAAAATAACAAAATTCCTCATACTCATAAAGAAGAAGTTAATAAACATATCGAAAAACTCATCTCGGATAAAATTGTAGAACCCTCTGAATCGGAATATAGCAGCCCAATACTTCTCGTTCCAAAAAAGGGATTACCGGGATTCGATACCAAGAGATGGCGATTAGTTATAGACTATCGTCAAATAAATAAAAAACTACTTTCAGGCAAATTTCCGTTACCAAGAATAGAAGATATTCTTGATCAATTAGGAAGAGCTAAATATTTTTCATGCTTGGACTTAATGTCCGGTTTCCACTAAATAGAACTAAAAGAACAATCCAGAAATATTACGTCTTTTTCACACGATTACCATATGGATTAAAAATAGCGCCAAATTCTTTTCAAAGGATGATGACAATAGCATTTTCGGGATTAGACCCTTGGCAAGCATTCTTGTATATGGATGGAATTGTCATCGGTTTTTCTGAAAATCACATGATCAAAAACTTCACAAACGTTTTTGACCTGTGTAGGAAACACAACCTTAAACTACATCCAGAAAAATTCACATTCTTCATGCATGAAGTGACTTTTCTAGGTCCCAAATGTACTGATCAAGGTATTTTGCCAGATGACAAAAAATATGATGTCATTGAAAAATACCCAGTCCTTGCGGACGCTGATAGCGCTAGAAGATTCATTGCATTCTGCAACTACTACAGACGATTCATTTAAAACTTCGCCAACTATTCACGGAACATGACTAGATTATGTAATAAGAATGTTCCTTTCGAATGGACAATTGAATACCAAAATGCATTCTATTACTTAAAATAAGCTCTAATGAAACCGACTTTACTAAAATACCCAGATTTTAGCAATGAATTTGGCATCATAACCGATGCCAGTAAATTAGCCTTCGGAGCAGTTTTAATCCAAACCGTAGCATATGCTGCTCGTTCATTTATAAAAGGAGAAAGTAATAAAAATACAACCGAACGGGAGTTGGCAGCAATACACTGGGCAATAACACATTTTCGACCATATATCAACATTTCAAAATCAAAAAAGATCATAGACCATTGACATATTTGCGTTAAAAACCAAACAAATAAAAGTCCTGAAAGTCACTACCAGGCACCAAAGTAGACAGAAATCCTGCGCATGAGATAATAAAGAAATATAATTGCCTAGGCAATCTATAGAAAAAGCTTCAAAGCCCAACGTATATGAAGTCATAAAAAATGACGATGTACGAAAAGTAGTGACATTGCCTGTAAAAAATATGCTATGTTTCTTTAAACATGGGAAGAAATTTACTGCATGATATGATGTTAGCGATTTATATAATAATGGAATTCTTGACTAAGGTCAGTTCTTCCAAAGGCTTGAAACGCAAGCCGGTATAAATGAAATCAGCCAACTCACAATGGAACCGTGGGAAAATATCTTTGAACAAGTTTTAATTGATACTTTCAAACAAATGGGCAACAAAATATTGAAATCATTAAGAGTAACGCTACTCAACCCGGTGACCCTAATAAAAGAAGAAAAATAAAAAGAAGCTATATTGTCTACATTTCATAATGATCCAATACAATGAGGTCACACAGGCATGACAAAAACCTTTGCCAAGGTCAAAAGACATTATTTTTGGAAGGGTATGACTCGATATATGACTAGTATATACAAAAATGTCAAAAATCAAAATTATCATTATTTTTGGAAGGGTATGACTCGATATATGACTAGTATATACAAAAATGTCAAAAATGTCAAAAATCAAAAGTGACAAAACATACAAAAACTCCTTTAACAATTACGGAAACCCTAATCAATATAGATTAGAATTAGCATATAAACGAGCAAGAGTAATGCATGAAAAATTAATAGAAGGAATATGCAGTCATAGGAGATAAGGTCCTACTTAGAAACGAAACTGGTCATAAGCTAGAATTTAATTATACTGGACCACATAAGGTCACTGGTATAGAAGATAATGGTAATATAGTAATATCAGTTTCTATAAATAAACAAGTAAGAGGTTCTAGTCGGGAGCTGCCGACTAGTGGTTAGCCTGAACCCTCCCAACCCCAACCCCAAATGCAACTCGCACTACGCACTCGTTTGCTTTAGTAGTAATAAAGAAAAATTAAAATAAAACAAGTAAGACGTTCTAGTCGGGAGCTCCCGACTAAGGGATACCCTGAACCTTCTTCTTCCAACACCAAATGCAGATCGCGCTGAGTGCTCGTTTTGATTTAGTAGTAATAAATAAAAATGAAAAGAATAAAAAATTGTTCCTCTGGAAGGGTTCGAACCTGCAACTAACCGCACCACTTGCCGCTACCTCTACTCAAGGACCACACCAATAACTGAGATATAATTTTAAAAAAACCAATTAGAATAACAGCACAGAAAACAATACAATCGCAATTGCAATGCTGTTGATGAACTCAATGCACTCTCAAAAATGCAATTGCAAATAAATTGTGGCTTTAATTGATGGGCAATACAAGTTGGATAATTAACTTGATTTATAGCTTTATGGTGGTAGCGGGGAGGTGGCGATAGGTATAAAATGAAAGATACTTGATATATATATACTATTCTAGAAGCTACATGTCAAGTTTGGTGACTCTAGCTCATATTATTTGCCGAAATTGCTCAAAAAACAAGATTTCGATTTCGATTTTTATGGAAACGAGGCAAGTTATCGAATATCGGAAACAAGCTTGATCTGCGCGGGCATTAGGAGGACCTACTGCTAAAATTTCAAGTCTCTAGCTCTTATAGGTTCTGATATCCTTGCGTTCATACATAAGGCCAGACGGACGGACAGACGGACAGACAGACAGGCGGACATATCTAGATCGACTCGGCTTTTAATGCTGATCAAGAATATATATACTTTATGGGGTCGGATATGCTTCCTTCTGCCTGTTACATACATTTGCACAAATACATTATACCCTTTTTACCCATTTTTAATGGGTTCAGGATATAAAAAAAATTAATTCCTTGGCAGGGTTCGAACTCGCAACTAACCGCACCACTTGCCGCCGCCGACTGTTGCCGACTTGCCGACTCTACTCAAGGGTCACACCATTAATTGAGTTTTAATAAGAAAAAAGCCAATTAAAATACCAGCACAGAAAAGAATACAATCGCAATTGCAATGCTGTTGATAGAATTCAAAGCAGACGCGCATGAATGTGTGTGTGTACTTGTATTCAGAAATTCTTGGAATTTGCGCTAACTGATGCGCTGACAGTACATCTTATTGTAGAATAGAATATAGAATATTTGCGTATTCTCAAGAAGTCAATTGCATATAAATTGTAACTCAAATTGATGTGTAGTACAAGTTGGATAATTAACTTAAGGATGTGGCGATAGGTATAAAATGAAAGACACTTAACATATATACTATTCTAGAAGCTACATGTAAATTTTGGTGACTCTAGCTCTTATTATTTACCTAAATTGGTCAAAAAACAGGGTTTCCATAACGATTTTTATCGATTAATTGGAAACGGGGCAAGTTATCGAATACCGGATACAAACTCGATCTGCGTGGGCACTAGGAGAACCTACAGCTAAAATTTCATTTCTCTAGCTCTTATAGGTTCTGAGATCCGTGCGTTCATACATACGGACGGACGGATGGACGGGCGGACATACGGACAGACAGACGGATATAGCTAGATCGACTCGGCTGTTGATGATAGTCAAGAATATATATACTTTATGGGATAGGAGATGCTTCCTTCTGCATGTTACATACATTTGCACAACTACATTACTTTTTACCCATTATCAAAGGGTTCAGGGTATAAAAACAGAAGTTTCATAAGGATAGGTTAAAAATGTTTACTTCATAATCAATTTAGTGTGGCCATGCATAAGAATATCCTTATTATTGATCATACTATTCTTATTATTCTTATTAATATTAAATTAAATAATATTTGTACATTTTTCATTTTTACAATACAAAAAAATCTATATTAAAAAAAAACAGCCTGTTCAGCCAAAAAAAACACAAAAAAAATATATTCCTAATAATTAAATTTATATTTTTATATTCATATATTTTTAAATTTTAATATTTTTACACTTTAAAAAAAAAATACAATTTTATTAAAAATAACTACATTATATTACGTTATTCCTCTAAAAGGGAAGGTGTAGTGTGTATATGCATTAAAAGAACACCCTGTATTCAAATATAAAGTAACAAGGCCAGAGCCACTTTATGTATTGGTTCTGGCTCACATTATTACACAGCGCGGTTCACTAGCCTCTCTAGCTGACCGGTTTTTCCTATGCTGCATATCCCACGCTCCGTCTGAGCGCATTCCGTGAGCAATATATATGCTCACTAATACAGGCATATTCGAGCTACACGCTCTCTCTCTTTGTATAACAGTATAAGTATATACGTGTATCCATAGGCTAAGTGCATTATATTGACTTTGAATAAATTCATTCTAAAGAACAATGCAAACCAGCACTGACATGCTTTTGTCAATCAAAGTGAAATATTTAAAACGCTTTTAAAGTGGAACATTGATGACAATACAATCAAAGTGGAATTTCATTATTACACTATCAACAGCATTGCAATTGCAATTGTCTTGTTTATTATTCTGTGCTGCTATTTTAATTCGGTTTTTTTTATTAAGACAATAATTGGCGATGACAAGTAGTGCGGACTGTTAAGTGTGTCCCTAAGATCGATAATGAAGTGTGCAGACATATTTCGTTATACAGTGCTTTCTTTACGTCTATTTTATTTTTCTACTGATTATTGTTTTGGATTGTTGAAAAAAGTTGGGAGCGGATTTTTGTTATGCCAAAGAATAATTTACCTAGAATCAAATTTTCCTCTCCGCTTGCAACTTTTTTCTTTCTCCAACGTGACAATTGCGATGTCGCCTGCGAAGCCTACAATGCTGCAACCATGTGGTATGGCAATTCGGAGCACTCCGTCATTAATTTGTAATATGTAACAGCTAGCAGGAAGCGCACCACTTAAATATTCTAAATTTGTAAAAATAAATCTTAGAGGCCCAAATTTAAAAATTCTTGGTGACAATAACATTTCTGGCGTGGGACTGATCATAAAAGCAAAGACCACAAGACATAAACATCCGCCACAATCATTATTCCCACCAAATGTCAAAATCCGAAACGCAGCCCAAATTCAGGGTCTTAAAATATTCCAGAAAACTCACAAAGAGAACAAATAATGAGAGCATTGCTAAAAGAGAGAGAGCTCATGATTTTAAGGGCTCTTAGCCGAGGTGTGCTAAGCGTTGACAACCGTTTAGAGTTTGAGTTAATCCGACACATCCCAACCAAAATCGTTAGGCCGCGCATACCGACTTATCTAATTGTCGCAGCCGGTAGGATACGCAAGTGATGTGAGACCATTAAAGGACAATTGTTTTCCCAGGCCTTAAACGCAAATCGTAGCCGACGAAACGATCGAGCGCGAAAAGCAATATCATTCGAATTCGTATCCGCATACTTGCCGCGAATGACTGTTGACCGTTCACGGATTAAACATTCTAGGCCAATCAAAAACCCGACATTGCAATTTTATTGCAATAATCTAGTAACTCAATTAAGTATTAACTAAGTATCAATCAGAGCTACAAGGTAGTGAATTTTGTTCACTACATAACAGTTAGTGTGCACTTGGTCTTGCATATCTTTCGATCCCTGGTAATTGATAATCGTGACAAGACAAAATACCCAACAACATAACAAGAGTGAAGTGAATAAAAATGGCACAACCGACAAAGCCCGTACTCCAGTTAAGTGAGTTACATCTATCACAAGCACTAGGCCAGATAAGGCAAGTTCCAACGTTTCACGGAGCCACCGAACAAATAAGCGCATTCATACGACGCATCGACCTTATAATGCAATTATATCCGGCAAGAAATGTGCGCCAACATAGCGTCCTTTTAGGAGCTATCGAGATGCAGATAGGAGGAGACGCACAAAGAATCATGCAGAGCAGGCAGAGCTCATCTCGGAATTCAAAAGGCAACCACCATGTGAGAAAGAAGACGAATTTACAACACACCCTTCACTGGAAGTATTCGTAAGTTTAGAATACAGAATACAAATCATATATATTATCGAATAACCTTATATGAGAAGAAAATTAAATGATCACAATGTTGTAAACAAACGCACTAAATAACACTGTAAAACACGTTATAATGGGGAAATTACCCAAAAGATTGTTCATGACTTTAGCCCGTCCTGACATAATAACAGTTGCCAAACTTAGACAAGTAGCGCAAAGAGAAGGTGTCTACGACTTAATTTTGTCCGATAGAACTAAAAACCAAAATAATCAGAATAGTCCAACCACTTCCAATAAAAACCGGAGTAATAACGAGCGGCAAAACTCAAAATTATAGCCACACACCTATTCCACAAAATTATAATAACAGCACGCACAAATCAAAATCCCATGTTGACTGTAGCCCACTGATTGGCCAGGAGTTTTGACAGAAGTTGAACAGAGGCAGGGCACAAAATCACTTTAATTACCAAAACCAACAAAATCATTTTTCCGACCCTAACCAGCTGCCTCGGAATCGGAAACCGAAGGAGAAAAACCAACCCATACATCAAATTAACAATGAATAATAGATTACAAAAACAAAACTGTACGAATAAATGATTACACATTTACAATGCAAAACAATTCAAAAATAGAATTGCCAGAGGACGAATCCCACCCGAATATCTCGTTCCAGCCCCATCTGATGACGAACAATTTGTGTTCGCCATCAGAGTTCAATGAATTCCGCCTAGATCATCTAATCGACGAAGAAAAGGGTAAATTAACAAAAGTTTTGCTGGAGTTTGGTGACATTCAGCACCGAGAAAGTGAAAATTTGACTTTCACAAGTACTGTCCAAGCCAAACCCGAAGATCCGGCTTACAAAAAACCATATAAATATGTCCAAATATTCGACCAAGAAGTCGATAATCTAACCAAGATATGATTAAACAAGGGCTAATTCGCATGTCGGCATAACCTTATTGTTCGCCTAAAATGAGTGATGCGTCCAGCAAACAAATATTAAGGATGGTCATTGACTATCGAAGCGTTAATGAAGTCACAGTAGATGACAAATACCCTATACCAGCAATGAATAGTATTCTTGACAAATTTGGCAAATGTCAATACCTTACTACCATTGACCTCGCGAAGGGTTTTCACCAAATTCAAATAGATGAAAACTCAATTCCTAAGACAGTTTTTACAACCAAAACTGGACCTTACGAGTACACTCGAATGCCGTTTGGCTTAAAAAACCTCATTGCAACGTTTCAACGCTGCATGAACAATCTCCTTAATGGTTTGATCTACAAGGATTGTCTTGTCTATAAAGCAATATTGTATACTCCACTTCATTGGAGGAACATGTTTTACAAAATAAAGGGAGGCCAAATAACTAGTCTTACTTGAGTTTAGTGACATTCAGTACTGAGAAGGTGAAAATTTGACTTTCACAAGTACTGTCAAAAATGTCATCCAAACCAAACACGAAGACCCGGTTTAAAAAAAAACAAATATGCCCAAACATTCGACCAAGAAGTCGATAATCTAATCAATGATATGATTAAACAAGGGCTAATTCGCCTAAGAGGAGGGATGCATCCGGCAAACGAAACTTTCGGATAGTAATTGACTTCAAGGCTTTAATGAAGTCACAGTTGATGACAAATATCCTATACCAGCAATGGATAGTATTCTTGACAAACTTGGTAAATGTCAATACTTTACTACCATTGACCTCGCGAAGGGTTTTCACTAGATTCAAATGGACGAAAACTCAATTCCTAAGACAGCCTTATCAACCAAAAATGGACATTACGAGTTCACTCGAATGTCGTTTGGCTTGAAAAATGCCCCTGCAATGTTCCAACGTGTAGTGGCATTGGTAGGTACGCTAATAAAAACCAAAAACTTGTTTAACAACTCGACCCAATAACCTGATTGTGATTCGGGGTGACCCTTAAAGAAAAGGTATTTGTATGTGCTAGTGTTGAGACTTGAAATTAATTAAGGCTTCCAAAGTTTTTGTGCCTACTCTGTTGGCCAGAGCCGTTCCACTCGTCAGTAGCTTGCTGACAAAGAGTAGCGGGAATATTTAGACGTGCTAGTCGGCGCTACCAGAAAGGGAGATCGGACCAGACACGGGCAACACCTAGAGCACGTCACTTAGCGACCCAGTAGGACCAATTTTGTTGCTATTTTACTTATCAGCCGCGGTCTTGCGAAGAACAACATCTGGCATAGCCTCGGAAAACGGCGTCAAGCGGGTGAAAGGCTTACTACTTATGCAGGTGGCCTCATGTACTAAGCGTAACTTACAGAGAGTAACAAAGAAGCTGTGTCTGTATTATCTTTGGTGTACCCTTTCGCTTGGCTAGAAGCTAAATGGCCGCGCATGGTTTCATAAAGTTGTATTTTTTTTAGCAACGCATACCGACTTATCTAATTGTGGCAGCCGGTAGGATACGAAACGATCGAGCGCGAAAAGCAAAATCATTCGATTTCGTATCCGCAAAAGGACACACGCTAAACTTTCCGCGAGTGCCTATTGACCGTTCACGGATAAAACATATTCTAGGCTAATTAAAAACCTGACATTGCAATTTTATTGCAATAATCTAGTAACTCAATTAAGTATTAACTAAGTATCAATCAGAGCTACAAGGTAGTGAATTTTGTTCACTACATAACAGTTAGTGTGCCCTTGGTCTTGCATATCTTTCGATCCCTGCATCTCGCACTCATTGATAAATCGTGACAAGACAAAATACCCAACAACATAACAAGAGTGAAATGAATAAAAATGGCACAACCGACTGAGCCTGTACTCCAGTTAAGTGAGTTACATCTATCACAAGCACTAGGCCAGATAAGGCAAGTGCCAACGTTCCACGGAGCCACCGAACAAATAAGCGCATTCATACGACGCATCGACTTCATACTGCAATTATATCCGGCAAGAAATGTGCGCCAACATAGCGTCCTTTTAGGGGCTATCGAGATGCAGATAGGAGGAGACGCACAAAGAATCATGCAGAGCAGGCAGAGCTCATCTCGGAATTCAAAAGGCAACCACCATGTGAGAAAGAAGACGAATTTACAACACACCCTTCACTGGAAGTATTCGTAAGTTGAGAATACAGAATACAAATCATATATATTATCGAATAACCTTATATGAGAAGAAAATAAAATGATCACAATGTTGTAAACAAACGCACTAAATAACACTGTAAAACACGTTATAATGGGAAAATTACCCAAAAGATTGTTCATGACTTTAGCCCGTCCTGACATAATAACAGTTGCCAAACTTAGACAAGTAGCGCAAAGAGAAGGTGTCTACAACTTAATATTGTCCGATAGAACTAAAAACCAAAATAATCAGAATAGTCCAACCACTTCCAATAAAAATCGGAGTAATAACGAGCGGCAAAACTCAAAATTATAGCCACACACCTAATACTGATTGACCAGGAGTTTTGACATTACCAAAACCAACAAATTCATTTTTCCGACCCTAACCAGCTGCCTCGGAATCGGAAACCGAAGAAGAAAAACCAACCCATACATCAAATTAACAATGAATAATAGATTACAAAAACAAAACTGTACGAATAAATGATTACACATTTACAATGCAAAACAATTCAGAAATCGAATTGCCAGGGGACGAATCCCACCCCGAATATCTCGTTCCAGCCCCATCTGATGACGAATAATTTGTGTTCACCATCAGAGTTCAATGAATTCCGCCTAGACCATCTAATCGACGAAGAAAAGGGCATATTAACTAAAGTCTTACTGGATTTTGGTGACATTCAGTACCGAGAAATTGAAAATTTGATTATCACAAGTACTGTCAAACATGATATCCAAGCCAAACACGAAGATCCCGCTTACAAAAACCCATATAAATATGCCCAAACATTCGACCAAGAAGTCGATAATCTAACCTAGATATGCTTTAACAAGGGATAATTCGCAAGTCGAAATCACCGTATTGTTCGCCTAAAATGAGTGATACATCCAGCAAAAAAATATTTAGGATGGTCATTGATTATCGAAGCGTTAATGAAGTCACAGTAGATGACAAATACCCTATACCAGCAATGAATAGTATTCTTGACAAACTTGGCAAATTTCAATACCTTACTACCATGGACCTCGCGAAGGGTTTTCCCCAAATTGAAATGGATGAAAACTCAATTCCCAAGACAGTTTTTACAACGAAAAATGGACATTACGAGTACACTCGAATGCCGTTTGGCTTAAAAAACCTCATTGCAACGTTTCAACGCTGCATGAACAATCTCCTTTATGGTTTGATCTACAAGGATTGTCTTCTCTATATAGCATTATTGTATACTCCACTTGATTGGGGAAACATGTTTTCACAAAATAAAGGGAGGCCAAATAACTAAAGTCTTACTTGAGTTTGGTGACATTCAGTACTGAGAAGATGAAAATTTGACTTTCACAAGTACTGTCAAAAATGTCATCCAAACTAAACACGAAGACCCGATTTAAAAAAAAACATAAATATGCCCAAACATTCGACCAGGAAGCCGATAATCTAATCAAAGAAATGATTAAACAAGGGCTAATTCGCCTAAGAGGAGGGATGCATCCGGCAAACGAAACTTTCGGATAGTCATTGACTATCAAGGCTTTAATGAAGTCACAGTTGATGACAAATATCCTATACCAGCAATGGATAGTATTCTTGACAAACTTGGTAAATGTCAATACTCTACTACCATTGACCTCGCGAAGGGTTTTCACTAGATTCAAATGGACGAAAACTCAATTCCTAAGACAGCTTTATCAACCAAAAATTGACATTACGAGTTCACTCGAATGTCGTTTGGCTTGAAAAATGCCCCTGCAATGTTCCAACGTGTAGTGGCATTGGTAGGTACGCTAATAAAAACCAAAAACTTTTTTAACAACTTGACCCAATAACCTAATTGTGATTCGGGGTGACCCTTAAAGAAAAGGTATTTGTATGTGCTAGTGTTGAAACTTGGAATTAATTAAGGCTTCCAAAGTTTTTGTGCCTACTCTGTTGGCCAGAGCCGTTCCACTCGTCAGTAGCTTGCTGACAAAGAGTAGCGCGAATATTTAGACGTGCTAGTCGGCGCTACCAGAAGTGGAGATCGGACCAGACAAGGGCAACTCCAAGAGCACGTGTCGCACTTAGCAACCCAGTAGGACCAATTTTGTTGCTATTTTACTTATCAGCCGCGGTCTTGCGAAGAACAACATCTGGCATAGCCTCGGAAAACGGCGTCAAGCGGGTGAAAGGCTTACTACTTATGCAGGGGGCCTCATGCACTAAGCATATAGCGTAACTTACAGAGAGTAACAAAGAAGCTGTGTCTGTATTATCTTTGGTGTACCCTTTCGCTTGGCTAGAAGCTAAATGGCCGCGCATGGTTTCATAAAGTTGTATTTTTTTAGCAACGCATACCGACTTATCTAATTGTGGCAGCCGGTAGGATACGAAACGATCGAGCGCGAAAAGCAAAATCATTCGAATTCGTATCCGCAAAAGGACACACGCTAAACTTTCCGCGAGTGCCTATTGACCGTTCACGGATAAAACATATTCTAGGCTAATTAAAAACCCGACATTGCAATTTTATTGCAATAATCTAGTAACTCAATTAAGTATTAACTAAGTATCAATCAGAGCTACAAGGTAGTGAATTTTGTTCACTACATAACAGTTGGTGTGCCCTTGGTCTTGCATATCTTTCGATCCCTGCATCTCGCACTCATTGGTAATCGTGACAAGACAAAATACCCAACAACATAACAAGAGTGAAATGAATAAAAATGGCACAACCAACAGAGCCCCTACTCCAGTTAAGTGAGTTACATCTATCACAAGCACTAGGCCAGATAAGGCAAGTGCCAACGTTCCACAGAGCCACCGAACAAATAAGCGCATTCATACGACGCATCGACTTCATAATGCAATTATATCCGGCAAGAAATGTGCGCCAACATAGCTTCCTTTTGGAGCTATCGAGATGCAGATAGGAGGAGACGCACAAAGAATCATGCAGAGCAGGCAGAGCTCATCTCGGAATTCAAAAGGCAACCACCATGTGAGAAAGAAGACGAATTTACAACACACCCTTCACTGGAAGTATTCGTAAGTTTAGAATACAGAATACAAATCATATATATTATCGAATAACCTAATATTAGATGAAAATTAAATGATCACAATGTTGTAAACAAACGCACTATATAACACTGTAAAACACGTTATAATGGGGAAATTACCCAAAAGATTGTTCATGACTTTAGCCCGTCCTGACATAATAACAGTTGCCAAACTTAGACAAGTAGCGCAAAGAGAAGGTGTCTACGACTTAATATTGTCCGATAGAACTAAAAACCAAAATAATCAGAATAGTCCAACCACTTCCAATAAAAACCGGAGTAATAACGAGCGGCAAAACTCAAAATTATAGCCACACACCTAATCCACAAAATTATAATAACAGCACGCACAAATCAAAGTCCCATGTTGACTGTAGCCAGGAGTTTTGACAGAAGTTGAACAAAGGCAGGGCAAAAATCACTTTAATTACCAAAACCAACAAAATCATTTTTCCGACCCTAACCAGCTGCCTCGGAATCGGAAACCGAAGGAGAAAAACCAACCCATACATCAAATTAACAATGAATAATAGATTACAAAAACAAAACTGTACGAATAAATGATTACACATGCAAAACAATTCAAAAATATAATTGCCAGAGGACGAATCCCACCCCGAATATCTCGTTCCAGCCCCATCTGATGACGAACAATTTGTGTTCGCCATCAGAGTTCAATGAATTCCGCCTAGATCATCGAATCGACGAAGAAAAGGGTAAATTAACACAAGTTTTGCTTGAGTTTGGTGACTTTCAGCACCGAGAAAGTGAAAATTTGACTTTCACAAGTACTGTCAAACATGATATCCAATCCAGTCCCGGTTTACAAAAAACCATATAAATATGCCCAAACATTCGACCAAGAAGTTGATAATCTAACCAAGATATGATTAAACAAGGGCTAATTCGCATGTCGGCATAACCATATTGTTCGCCTAAAATGAGTGATGTATCCAGCAAACAAATATTTAGGATGGTCATTGACTATCGAAGCGTTAATGAAGTCACAGTAGATGACAAATACCCTATACCAGCAATGAATAGTATTCTTGACAAATTTGGCAAATGTCAATACCTTACTACCATTGACCTCGCGAAGGGTTTTCACCAAATTCAAATGGATGAAAACTCAATTCCTTGGCTTAAAAACCAATCTCCTTAATGGTTTGATCTACAAGGATTGTCTTGTCTATAAAGCAATATTGTATACTCCACTTCATTGGAGGAACATGTTTTACAAAATCAAGGGAGGCCAAATAACTAGTCTTACTTGAGTTTGGTGACATTCAGTACTGAGAAGATGAAAATTTGACTTTCACAAGTACTGTCAAAAATGTCATCCAAACCAAACAAGAAGACCCGGTTTAAAAAAAAACATAAATATGCCCAAACATTCGACCAAGAAGTCGATAATCTAATCAAAGATATGATTAAACAAGGGCTAATTCGCCTAAGAGGAGGGATGCATCCGGCAAACGAAAATTTCGGATAGTCATTGACTATCAAGGCTTTTATGAAGTCACAGTTGATGACAAATATCCTATACCAGCAATGGATAGTATTCTTGACAAACTTGGTAAATGTCAATACTTTACTACCATTGACCTCGCGAAGGGTTTTCACTAGATTCAAATGGACGAAAACTCAATTCCTAAGACAGCTTTATCAACCAAAAATTGACATTACGAGTTCACTCGAATGTCGTTTGGCTTGAAAAATGCCCCTGCAATGTTCCAACGTGTAGTGGCATTGGTAGGTACGCTAATAAAAACCAAAACTTTCATAACAACTCGACCCAATAACCTGATTGTGATTCGGGGTGACCCTTAAAGAAAAGGTATTTGTATGTGCTAGTGTTGAGACTTGGAATTAATTAAGGCTTCCAAAGTTTTTGTGCCTACTCTGTTGGCCAGAGCCGTTCCACTCGTCAGTAGCTTGCTGACAAAGAGTAGCGGGAATATTTAGACGTGCTAGTCGGCGCTACCAGAAAGGGAGATCGGACCAGACACGGGCAACACCTAGAGCACGTCACTTAGCGACCCAGTAGGACCAATTTTGTTGCTATTTTACTTATCAGCCGCGGTCTTGCGAAGAACAACATCTGGCATAGCCTCGGAAAACGGCGTCAAGCGGGTGAAAGGCTTACTACTTATGCAGGTGGCCTCATGTACTAAGCGTAACTTACAGAGAGTAACAAAGAAGCTGTGTCTGTATTATCTTTGGTGTACCCTTTCGCTTGGCTAGAAGCTAAATGGCCGCGCATGGTTTCATAAAGTTGTATTTTTTTGTAGCAACGCATACCGACTTATCTAATTGTGGCAGCCGGTAGGATACGAAACGATCGAGCGCGAAAAGCAAAATCATTCGATTTCGTATCCGCAAAAGGACACACGCTAAACTTTCCGCGAGTGCCTATTGACCGTTCACGGATAAAACATATTCTAGGCTAATTAAAAACCTGACATTGCAATTTTATTGCAATAATCTAGTAACTCAATTAAGTATTAACTAAGTATCAATCAGAGCTACAAGGTAGTGAATTTTGTTCACTACATAACAGTTAGTGTGCCCTTGGTCTTGCATATCTTTCGATCCCTGCATCTCGCACTCATTGATAAATCGTGACAAGACAAAATACCCAACAACATAACAAGAGTGAAATGAATAAAAATGGCACAACCGACTGAGCCTGTACTCCAGTTAAGTGAGTTACATCTATCACAAGCACTAGGCCAGATAAGGCAAGTGCCAACGTTCCACGGAGCCACCGAACAAATAAGCGCATTCATACGACGCATCGACTTCATACTGCAATTATATCCGGCAAGAAATGTGCGCCAACATAGCGTCCTTTTAGGGGCTATCGAGATGCAGATAGGAGGAGACGCACAAAGAATCATGCAGAGCAGGCAGAGCTCATCTCGGAATTCAAAAGGCAACCACCATGTGAGAAAGAAGACGAATTTACAACACACCCTTCACTGGAAGTATTCGTAAGTTGAGAATACAGAATACAAATCATATATATTATCGAATAACCTTATATGAGAAGAAAATTAAATGATCACAATGTTGTAAACAAACGCACTAAATAACACTGTAAAACACGTTATAATGGGAAAATTACCCAAAAGATTGTTCATGACTTTAGCCCGTCCTGACATAATAACAGTTGCCAAACTTAGACAAGTAGCGCAAAGAGAAGGTGTCTACAACTTAATATTGTCCGATAGAACTAAAAACCAAAATAATCAGAATAGTCCAACCACTTCCAATAAAAACCGGAGTAATAACGAGCGGCAAAACTCAAAATTATAGCCACACACCTAATACTGATTGACCAGGAGTTTTGACATTACCAAAACCAACAAAATCATTTTTCCGACCCTAACCAGCTGCCTCGGAATCGGAAACCGAAGAAGAAAAACCAACCCATACATCAAATTAACAATGAATAATAGATTACAAAAACAAAACTGTACGAATAAATGATTACACATTTACAATGCAAAACAATTCAGAAATCGAATTGCCAGGGGACGAATCCCACCCCCGAATATCTCGTTCCAGCCCCATCTGATGACGAATAATTTGTGTTCACCATCAGAGTTCAATGAATTCCGCCTAGACCATCTAATCGACGAAGAAAAGGGCATATTAACTAAAGTCTTACTGGATTTTGGTGACATTCAGTACCGAGAAATTGAAAATTTGATTATCACAAGTACTGTCAAACATGATATCCAAGCCAAACACGAAGATCCCGCTTACAAAAACCCATATAAATATGCCCAAACATTCGACCAAGAAGTCGATAATCTAACCTAGATATGCTTTAACAAGGGATAATTCGCAAGTCGAAATCACCGTATTGTTCGCCTAAAATGAGTGATACATCCAGCAAAAAAATATTTAGGATGGTCATTGATTATCGAAGCGTTAATGAAGTCACAGTAGATGACAAATACCCTATACCAGCAATGAATAGTATTCTTGACAAACTTGGCAAATTTCAATACCTTACTACCATGGACCTCGCGAAGGGTTTTCCCAAATTGAAATGGATGAAAACTCAATTCCCAAGACAGTTTTTACAACGAAAAATGGACATTACGAGTACACTCGAATGCCGTTTGGCTTAAAAAACCTCATTGCAACGTTTCAACGCTGCATGAACAATCTCCTTTATGGTTTGATCTACAAGGATTGTCTTCTCTATACAGCATTATTGTATACTCCACTTGATTGGGAAACATGTTTTCACAAAATAAAAGGAGGCCAAATAACTAAAGTCTTACTTGAGTTTGGTGACATTCAGTACTGAGAAGATGAAAATTTGACTTTCACAAGTACTGTCAAAAATGTCATCCAAACTAAACACGAAGACCCGATTTAAAAAAACATAAATATGCCCAAACATTCGACCAGGAAGCCGATAATCTAATCAAAGAAATGATTAAACAAGGGCTAATTCGCCTAAGAGGAGGGATGCATCCGGCAAACGAAACTTTCGGATAGTCATTGACTATCAAGGCTTTAATGAAGTCACAGTTGATGACAAATATCCTATACCAGCAATGGATAGTATTCTTGACAAACTTGGTAAATGTCAATACTCTACTACCATTGACCTCGCGAAGGGTTTTCACTAGATTCAAATGGACGAAAACTCAATTCCTAAGACAGCTTTATCAACCAAAAATTGACATTACGAGTTCACTCGAATGTCGTTTGGCTTGAAAAATGCCCCTGCAATGTTCCAACGTGTAGTGGCATTGGTAGGTACGCTAATAAAAACCAAAAACTTTTTTAACAACTCGACCCAATAACCTAATTGTGATTCGGGGTGACCCTTAAAGAAAAGGTATTTGTATGTGCTAGTGTTGAAACTTGGAATTAATTAAGGCTTCCAAAGTTTTTGTGCCTACTCTGTTGGCCAGAGCCGTTCCACTCGTCAGTAGCTTGCTGACAAAGAGTAGCGGGAATATTTAGACGTGCTAGTCGGCGCTACCAGAAAGGGAGATCGGACCAGACACGGGCAACACCTAGAGCACGTCACTTAGCGACCCAGTAGGACCAATTTTGTTGCTATTTTACTTATCAGCCGCGGTCTTGCGAAGAACAACATCTGGCATAGCCTCGGAAAACGGCGTCAAGCGGGTGAAAGGCTTACTACTTATGCAGGTGGCCTCATGTACTAAGCGTAACTTACAGAGAGTAACAAAGAAGCTGTGTCTGTATTATCTTTGGTGTACCCTTTCGCTTGGCTAGAAGCTAAATGGCCGCGCATGGTTTCATAAAGTTGTATTTTTTTAGCAACGCATACCGACTTATCTAATTGTGGCAGCCGGTAGGATACGAAACGATCGAGCGCGAAAAGCAAAATCATTCGAATTCGTATCCGCAAAAGGACACACGCTAAACTTTCCGCGAGTGCCTATTGACCGTTCACGGATAAAACATATTCTAGGCTAATTAAAACCCGACATTGAAATTTTATTGCAATAATCTAGTAACTCAATTAAGTATTAACTAAGTATCAATCAGAGCTACAAGGTAGTGAATTTTGTTCACTACATAACAGTTAGTGTGCCCTTGGTCTTGCATATCTTTCGATCCCTGCATCTCGCACTCATTGGTAATCGTGACAAGACAAAATACCCAACAACATAACAAGAGTGAAATGAATAAAAATGGCACAACCGACAGAGCCCGTACTCCAGTTAAGTGACTTACATCTATCACAAGCACTAGGCCAGATAAGGTAAGTGCCAACGTTTCACGGAGCCACCGAACAAATAAGCGCATTCATACGACGCATTGACCTTATAATGCAATTATACTCGACAAGAAATGTGCGCCAACATAGCGTCCTTTTTGAAGCTATCGAGATGCAGATAGGAGGAGACGCACAAAGAATCATGCAGAGCAGGCAGAGCTCATCTCGGAATTCAAAAGGCAACCACCATGTGAGAAAGAAGACGAATTTACCACACACCCTTCACTGGAAGTATTCTTAAGTTTAGAATACCGAATACAAATCATATATATTATCGAATAACCTTATATTAGATGAAAATCAAATGAACACAATGTTGTAAACAAACGCACTAAATAACACTGTAAAAGACGTTATAATGAGGAAATTACCCAAAAGATTGTTCATGACTTTAGCCAGTCGTGACATAATAACAGTTGTCAAACTTAGACAAGTAGCGCAAAGAGAAGGTGTCTACGGCTTAATATTGTCCGATAGAACTAAAAACCAAAATAATCAGAATAGTCCAACCACTTCCAATAAAAACCGGAGTAATAACGAGCGGCAAAACTCAAAATTATAGCCACACACCTAATCCACAAAATTATAATAACAGCACGCACAAATCAAAATCCCATGTTGACTGTAGCCCACTGATTGACCAGGAGTTTTGACAGAAGTTGAACAAAGGCAGACCACAAAATCACTTTAATTATCAAAACCAACAAAATCATTTTTCCGACCCTAACCAGCTGCTTCGGAATCGGAAACCGAAGAAGAATAACCAACCCATACATCAAATTAACAATGAATAATAGATTACAAAAACAAAACTGTACGAATAAATGATTACACATTTACAATGCAAAACAATTTAGAAATCGAATTGCCAGAGGACGAATCCCACCCCGAATATCTCGTTCCAGCCCCATCTGATGACGAACAATTTGTGTTCGCCATCAGAGTTCAATGAATTCCGCCTAGATCATCTAATCGACGGAGAAAAGG
Source organism: Drosophila borealis (assembly GCA_035045885.1). Classification (NCBI taxonomy): domain Eukaryota; kingdom Metazoa; phylum Arthropoda; class Insecta; order Diptera; family Drosophilidae; genus Drosophila; species Drosophila borealis. Next base: position 147,518 of record JAWNOR010000012.1, on the reverse strand, counting down.
GTAAATTAACTAAAGTTTTTCTGGAGTTTGGTGATATTCAGTACCGAGAAATTAAAAATTTGATTATCACAAGTACTGTCAAACATGATATCCAAGCCAAACACAAAGATCCGGCTTACAAAAAACCATATAAATATGCCCAAACATTCGACCAAGAAGTCGATAATCTAACCAAGATATGATTAAACAAGGGATAATTCGCATGTCGGCATAACCTTATTGTTCGCCTAAAATGAGTGATGCATCCAGCAAACAAATATTTAGGATGGTCATTGACTATCGAAGCGTTAATGAAGTCACAGTAGATGACAAATACCCTATACCAGCAATGAATAGTCCAAATGTCAATACCTTACTACCATTGACCTCGCGAAGGGTTTTCACCAAATTCAAATGGATGAAAACTCAATTCCTTGGCTTAAAAAACCTCATTGCAACGTTTCAACGCTGCATGAACAATCTCCTTAATGGTTTGATCTACAAGGATTGTCTTGTCTATAAAGCAATATTCTATACTTCATTGGAGGAACATGTTTTACAAAATAAAGGGAGGCCAAATAACTAGTCTTACTTGAGTTTGGTGACATTCAGTACTGAGAAGGTGAAAATTTGACTTTCACAAGTACTGTCAAAAATGTCATCCAAACCAAACACGAAGACCCGGTTTAAAAAAAACAAATATTCCCAAACTTTCGACCGAGAAGTCGATAATCTAATCAACAAGAAATGTGCGCCAACATAGCGTCCTTTTTGGAGCTATCGAGATGCAGATAGGAGGAGACGCACAAAGAAACAAAACACCTGGACTGAACTAAGGGCAGCCCTCATCTCGGAATTCAAAAGGCAACCACCATGTGAGAAAGAAGACGAATTTACAACACGCCCTTCACTGGAAGTATTCTGGAAGTTTGTTGAAGACTTAGAATACAAATCATATATTATATCGAATAACCTTATATTAGAAGAAAATCAAATGAACACAATGTTGTAAACAAACGCACTGTAAAAGACGTTATAATGAGGAAATTACCCAAAAGATTGTTCATGACTTTAGCCCGTCGTGACATAATAACAGTTTCCAAACTTAGACAAGTAGCTCAAAGAGAAGGTGTCTACGACTTAATATTGTCCGATAGAACTAAAAACCAAAATGATCAGAATAGTCCAACTACTTCCAATAAAAACCGGAGTAATAACGAGCGGCAAAACTCAAAATTATAGCCACACACCTAATCCAAAAAATTATAATAACAGCACGCACAAATCAAAATCCCAAGTTGACTGTAGCCAGGAGTTTTGACAGAAGTTGAACAAAGGCAGGGCAAAAATCACTTTAATTACCAAAACCAACAAAATCATTTTTCCGACCCTAACCAGCTGCCTCGGAATCGGAAACCGAAGGAGAAAAACCAACCCATACATCAAATTAACAATGAATAATAGATTACAAAAACAAAACTGTACGAATAAATGATTACACATGCAAAACAATTCAAAAATATAATTGCCAACAAAATCATTTTTCCGACCCTAACCAGCTGCCTCGGAATCGGAAACCGAAGGAGAAAAACCAACCCATACATGAAATTAACAATGAATAATAGATTTCAAAAACAAAACTGTACAAATAAATGATGACACATTTACAATGCAAAACAATTCAGAAATCGAATTGCCAGGGTACGTATCCCACCCCGAATATTTCGTTCCAGCACCATCTGATGACGAATAATTTGTGTTCACCATCAGAGTTCAATGAATTCCGCCTAGACCATCTAATCGACGAAGAAAAGGGCAAATTAACTAAAGTCTTACTGGATTTTGGTGACATTCAGTACCGAGAAATTGAAAATTTGATTATCACAAGTACTGTCAAACATGATATCCAAGCCAAACACGAAGATCCGGCTTTCAAAAAACCATATAAATATGCCCAAACATTCGACCAAGAAGTCGATAATCTAACCTAGATATGCTTAAACAAGGGCTAATTCGCATGTCGGCATAACCTTATTGTTCGCCTTAAATGAGTGTTGCATCCAGCAAACAAATATTTAGGATGGTCATTGACTATCGAAGCGTTAATGAAGTCACAGTAGATGACAAATACCCTATACCAATTTCAATACCTCACTAACATGGACCTCGCGAAGGGTTTTCCCCAAATTGAAATGGATGAAAACGCAATTCCCAAGACAGTTTTTACAACGAAAAATTGACATTACGAGTACACTCGAATGCCGTTTGGCTTAAAAACCTCATTGCAAGTTTCAACGCTGCATGAACAATCTCCTTAATGGTTTGATCTACAAGGATTGTCTTGTCTTTATAGCATTATTGTAAACTCCACTTGATTGGAGGAACATGTTTTTACAAAATAAAGGGAGGCCAAATAACTAAAGTCTTACTTGAGTTTGGTGACATTCAGTACTGAGAAGGTGAAAATTTGACTTTCACAAGTACTGTCAAAAATGTCATCCAAACCAAACACGAAGACCCGGTTTAAAAAAAAACATAAATATGCCCAAACATTCGACAAGAAGTCGATAATCTAACCAAGATATGATTAAACAAGGGCTAATTCGCATGTCGGAATAACCTTATTGTTCGCCTAAAATGAGTGATGCATCCGGCAAACAAATATTCAGGATGGTCCTTGACTATCGAAGCGTTAATGAAGTCACAGTAGATGACAAATACCCTATACCAGCAATGAATAGTATTCTTGACAAATTTGGCAAATGTCAATACCTTACTACCATTGACCTCGCGAAGGGTTTTCACCAAATTCAAATGGATGAAAACTCAATTCCTTGGCTTAAAAACCAATCTCCTTAATGGTTTGATCTACAAGGATTGTCTTGTCTATAAAGCAATATTGTATACTCCACTTCATTGGAGGAACATGTTTTACAAAATAAAGGGAGGCCAAATAACTAGTCTTACTTGAGTTTGGTGACATTCAGTACTGAGAAGATGAAAATTTGACTTTCACAAGTACTGTCAAAAATGTCATCCAAACCAAACAAGAAGACCCGGTTTAAAAAAAACATAAATATGCCCAAACATTCGACCAAGAAGTCGATAATCTAATCAAAGATATGATTAAACAAGGGCTAATTCGCCTAAGAGGAGGGATGCATCCGGCAAACGAAAATTTCGGATAGTCATTGACTATCAAGGCTTTTATGAAGTCACAGTTGATGACAAATATCCTATACCAGCAATGGATAGTATTCTTGACAAACTTGGTAAATGTCAATACTTTACTACCATTGACCTCGCGAAGGGTTTTCACTAGATTCAAATGGACGAAAACTCAATTCCTAAGACAGCTTTATCAACCAAAAATTGACATTACGAGTTCACTCGAATGTCGTTTGGCTTGAAAAATGCCCCTGCAATGTTCCAACGTGTAGTGGCATTGGTAGGTACGCTAATAAAAACCAAAAACTTTCATAACAACTCGACCCAATAACCTGATTGTGATTCGGGGTGACCCTTAAAGAAAAGGTATTTGTATGTGCTAGTGTTGAGACTTGGAATTAATTAAGGCTTCCAAAGTTTTTGTGCCTACTCTGTTGGCCAGAGCCGTTCCACTCGTCAGTAGCTTGCTGACAAAGAGTAGCGGGAATATTTAGACGTGCTAGTCGGCGCTACCAGAAAGGAGATCGGACCAGACACGGGCAACACCTAGAGCACGTCACTTAGCGACCCAGTAGGACCAATTTTGTTGCTATTTTACTTATCAGCCGCGGTCTTGCGAAGAACAACATCTGGCATAGCCTCGGAAAACGGCGTCAAGCGGGTGAAAGGCTTACTACTTATGCAGGTGGCCTCATGTACTAAGCGTAACTTACAGAGAGTAACAAAGAAGCTGTGTCTGTATTATCTTTGGTGTACCCTTTCGCTTGGCTAGAAGCTAAATGGCCGCGCATGGTTTCATAAAGTTGTATTTTTTTTAGCAACGCATACCGACTTATCTAATTGTGGCAGCCGGTAGGATACGAAACGATCGAGCGCGAAAAGCAAAATCATTCGATTTCGTATCCGCAAAAGGACACACGCTAAACTTTCCGCGAGTGCCTATTGACCGTTCACGGATAAAACATATTCTAGGCTAATTAAAAACCTGACATTGCAATTTTATTGCAATAATCTAGTAACTCAATTAAGTATTAACTAAGTATCAATCAGAGCTACAAGGTAGTGAATTTTGTTCACTACATAACAGTTAGTGTGCCCTTGGTCTTGCATATCTTTCGATCCCTGCATCTCGCACTCATTGGTAATCGTGACAAGACAAAATACCCAACAACATAACAAGAGTGAAATGAATAAAAATGGCACAACCAACAGAGCCCCTACTCCAGTTAAGTGAGTTACATCTATCACAAGCACTAGGCCAGATAAGGCAAGTGCCAACGTTCCACAGAGCCACCGAACAAATAAGCGCATTCATACGACGCATCGACTTCATAATGCAATTATATCCGGCAAGAAATGTGCGCCAACATAGCTTCCTTTTTGGAGCTATCGAGATGCAGATAGGAGGAGACGCACAAAGAATCATGCAGAGCAGGCAGAGCTCATCTCGGAATTCAAAAGGCAACCACCATGTGAGAAAGAAGACGAATTTACAACACACCCTTCACTGGAAGTATTCGTAAGTTTAGAATACAGAATACAAATCATATATATTATCGAATAACCTAATATTAGAAGAAAATTAAATGATCACAATGTTGTAAACAAACGCACTATATAACACTGTAAAACACGTTATAATGGGGAAATTACCCAAAAAGATTGTTCATGACTTTAGCCCGTCCTGACATAATAACAGTTGCCAAACTTAGACAAGTAGCGCAAAGAAGGTGTCTACGACTTAATATTGTCCGATAGAACTAAAAACCAAAATAATCAGAATAGTCCAACCACTTCCAATAAAAACCGGAGTAATAACGAGCGGCAAAACTCAAAATTATAGCCACACACCTAATCCACAAAATTATAATAACAGCACGCACAAATCAAAGTCCCATGTTGACTGTAGCCAGGAGTTTTGACAGAAGTTGAACAAAGGCAGGGCAAAAATCACTTTAATTACCAAAAACCAACAAAATCATTTTTCCGACCCTAACCAGCTGCCTCGGAATCGGAAACCGAAGGAGAAAAACCAACCCATACATCAAATTAACAATGAATAATAGATTACAAAAACAAAACTGTACGAATAAATGATTACACATGCAAAACAATTCAAAAAATATAATTGCCAGAGGACGAATCCCACCCCGAATATCTCGTTCCAGCCCCATCTGATGACGAACAATTTGTGTTCGCCATCAGAGTTCAATGAATTCCGCCTAGATCATCGAATCGACGAAGAAAAGGGTAAATTAACACAAGTTTTGCTTGAGTTTGGTGACTTTCAGCACCGAGAAAGTGAAAATTTGACTTTCACAAGTACTGTCAAACATGATATCCAATCCAGTCCCGGTTTACAAAAAACCATATAAATATGCCCAAACATTCGACCAAGAAGTTGATAATCTAACCAAGATATGATTAAACAAGGGCTAATTCGCATGTCGGCATAACCATATTGTTCGCCTAAAATGAGTGATGTATCCAGCAAACAAATATTTAGGATGGTCATTGACTATCGAAGCGTTAATGAAGTCACAGTAGATGACAAATACCCTATACCAGCAATGAATAGTATTCTTGACAAATTTGGCAAATGTCAATACCTTACTACCATTGACCTCGCGAAGGGTTTTCACCAAATTCAAATGGATGAAAACTCAATTCCTTGGCTTAAAAACCAATCTCCTTAATGGTTTGATCTACAAGGATTGTCTTGTCTATAAAGCAATATTGTATACTCCACTTCATTGGAGGAACATGTTTTACAAAATCAAGGGAGGCCAAATAACTAGTCTTACTTGAGTTTGGTGACATTCAGTACTGAGAAGATGAAAATTTGACTTTCACAAGTACTGTCAAAAATGTCATCCAAACCAAACAAGAAGACCCGGTTTAAAAAAACATAAATATGCCCAAACATTCGACCAAGAAGTCGATAATCTAATCAAAGATATGATTAAACAAGGGCTAATTCGCCTAAGAGGAGGGATGCATCCGGCAAACGAAAATTTCGGATAGTCATTGACTATCAAGGCTTTTATGAAGTCACAGTTGATGACAAATATCCTATACCAGCAATGGATAGTATTCTTGACAAACTTGGTAAATGTCAATACTTTACTACCATTGACCTCGCGAAGGGTTTTCACTAGATTCAAATGGACGAAAACTCAATTCCTAAGACAGCTTTATCAACCAAAAATTGACATTACGAGTTCACTCGAATGTCGTTTGGCTTGAAAAATGCCCCTGCAATGTTCCAACGTGTAGTGGCATTGGTAGGTACGCTAATAAAAACCAAAAACTTTCATAACAACTCGACCCAATAACCTGATTGTGATTCGGGGTGACCCTTAAAGAAAAGGTATTTGTATGTGCTAGTGTTGAGACTTGGAATTAATTAAGGCTTCCAAAGTTTTTGTGCCTACTCTGTTGGCCAGAGCCGTTCCACTCGTCAGTAGCTTGCTGACAAAGAGTAGCGGGAATATTTAGACGTGCTAGTCGGCGCTACCAGAAAGGGAGATCGGACCAGACACGGGCAACACCTAGAGCACGTCACTTAGCGACCCAGTAGGACCAATTTTGTTGCTATTTTACTTATCAGCCGCGGTCTTGCGAAGAACAACATCTGGCATAGCCTCGGAAAACGGCGTCAAGCGGGTGAAACGCTTACTACTTATGCAGGGGTCCTCATGCGCTAAGCATATAGCGTAACTTACAGAGAGTAACAAAGAAGCTGTGTCTGTATTATCTTTGGTGTACCCTTTCGCTTGGCTAGAAGCTAAATGGCCGCGCATGGTTTCATAAAGTTGTATTTTTTTTAGCAACGCATACCGACTTATCTAATTGTGGCAGCCGGTAGGATACGAAACGATCGAGCGCGAAAAGCAAAATCATTCGAATTCGTATCCGCAAAAGGACACCCGCTAAACTTTCCGCGAGTGCCTATTGACCGTTGACGGATAAAACATATTCTAGGCTAATTAAAAACCCGACATTGCAATTTTATTGCAATAATCTAGTAACTCAATTAAGTATTAACTAAGTATCAATCAGAGCTACAAGGTAGTGAATTTTGTTCACTACATAACAGTTAGTGTGCCCTTGGTCTTGCATAACTTTCGATCCCTGCAAATCGCACTCATTGGTAATCGTGACAAGACAAAATACCCAACAACATAACAAGAGTGAAGTGAATAAAAATGGCACAACCGACAGAGCCCGTACTCCAGTTAAGTGAGTTACATCTATCACAAGCACTAGGCCAGATAAGGCAAGTGCCAACGTTCCACGGAGCCACCGAACAAATAAGCGCATTCATACGACGCATCGACCTTATATGGCAATTATACTCGACAAGAAATGTGCGCCAACATAGCGTCCTTTTTGGAGCTATCGAGATGCAGATAGGAGGAGACGCACAAAGAATCATGCAGCTATCCGCTGCCAACACCTGGACTGAACTAAGGGCAGCGCTCATCTCGGAATTCAAAAGGCAACCACTATGTGAGAAAGAAGACGAATTTACAACACGCCCTTCACTGGAAGTATTCATAAGTTTGTTGAAGACTTAGAATACAAATCATATATTATATCGAATAACCTTATATTAGAAGAAAATCAAATGAACACAATGTTGTAAACAAACGCACTAAATAAGACGTTATAATGAGGAAATTACCCAAAAGATTGTTCATGACTTTAGCCCGTCGTGACATAATAACAGTTTCCAAACTTAGACAAGTAGCACAAAGAGAAGGTGTCTACGACTTAATATTGTCCGATGGAACTAAAAACCAATATAATCAGAATAGTCCAACTACTTCCAATAAAAACCGGAGTAATAACGAGCGGTAAAACTCAAAATTATAGCCACACACCTAATCCACAAAATTATAATAACAGCACGCACAAATCAAAACCCCAAGTTGACTGTAGCCCACTGATTGACCAGGAGTTTTGACAGAAGTTGAACAAAGGCAGACCACAAAATCACTTTAATTATCAAAACCAACAAAATCATTTTTCCGACCCTAACCAGCTGCCTCGGAATCGGAAACCGAAGGAGAAAAACCAACCCATACATCAAATTAACAATGAATAATAGATTACAAAAACAAAACTGTACGAATAAATGATTACACATTTACAATGCAAAACAATTCAGAAATCGAATTGCCAGGGGACGAATCCCACCCCGAATATCTCGTTCCAGCCCCATCTGATGACGAATAATTTGTGTTCACCATCAGAGTTCAATGAATTCCGCTTAGACCATCTAATCGACGGAGAAAAGGGTTAATTAACAAAAGTTTTGCTGGAGTTTGGTGACATTCAGTACCGAGAAATTAAAAATTTGATTATCACAAGTACTGTCAAACATGATATCCAAGCCAAACACGAAGATCTGGCTTACAAAAAACCATATAAATATGCCCAAACATTCGACCAAGAAGTCGATAATCTAATCAAAGATATGATTAAACAAGGGCTAATTCGCCTAAGAGGAGGGATGCATCCGGCAAACGAAAATTTCGGATAGTCATTGACTATCAAGGCTTTAATGAAGTCACAGTTGATGACAAATATCCTATACCAGCAATGGATAGTATTCTTGACAAACTTGGTAAATGTCAATACTTTACTACCATTGACCTCGCGAAGGGTTTTCACTAGATTCAAATGGACGAAAACTCAATTCCTAAGACAGCATTATCAACCAAAAATGGACATTACGAGTTCACTCGAATGTCGTTTGGCTTGAAAAATGCCCCTGCAATGTTCCAACGTGTAGTGGCATTGGTAGGTACGCTAATAAAAACCAAAAACTTTTTTAACAACTCGACCCAATAACCTAATTGTGATTCGGGGTGACCCTTAAAGAAAAGGTATTTGTATGTGCTAGTTTTGAAACTTGGAATTAATTAAGGCTTCCAAAGTTTTTGTGCCTACTCTGTTGGCCAGAGCCGTTCCACTCGTCAGTAGCTTGCTGACAAAGAGTAGCGGGAATATTTAGACGTGCTAGTCGGCGCTACCAGAAGTGGAGATCGGACCAGACAAGGGCAACTCCAAGAGCACGTGTCGCACTTAGCAACCCAGTAGGACCAATTTTGTTGCTATTTTACTTATCAGCCACGGTCTTGCGAAGAACAACATCTGGCATAGCCTCGGAAAACGGCGTCAAGCGGGTGAAACGCCTACTACTTATGCAGAAGCTGTGTCTGTATTATTTTTGGTGTACCCTTTCGCTTGGCTAGAAGCTAAATGGCCACGCATGGTTTCATAAAGTTGTATTTTTTTTTAGCAACGCATACCGACTTATCTAATTGTGGCAGCCGGTAGAATACGAAACGATCGAGCGCGAAAATCATTCGAATTCGTATCCGCAAAAGGACACCCGCTAAACTTTCCGCGAGTGCCTATTGACCGTTCACGGATAAAACATATTCTAGGCTAATTAAAAACCCGACATTGCAATTTTATTGCAATAATCTAGTAACTCAATTAAGTATTAACTAAGTATCAATCAGAGCTACAAGGTAGTGAATTTTGTTCACTCTTAACAGTTAGTGTGCCCTTGGTCTTGCATATCTTTCGATCCCTGCATCTCGCACTCATTGGTAATCGTGACAAGACAAAATACCCAACAACATAACAAGAGTGAAATGAATAAAAATGGCACAACCGACAGAGCCCGTACTCCAGTTAAGTGAGTTACATCTATCACAAGCACTAGGCCAGATAAGGCAAAAGCCAACGTTCCACGGAGACACCGAACAAATAAGCGCATTCATACGACGCATCGACTTCATAATGCAATTATATCAGGCAAGTAATGTGCGCCAACATAGCGTCCTTTTTGGAGCTATCGAGATGCAGATAGGCGGAGACGCACAAAGAATCATGCAGAGCAGGCAGAGCTCATCTCGGAATTCAAAAGGCAACCACCATGTGAGAAAGAAGACGAATTTACAACACACCCTTCACTGGAAGTATTCGTAAGTTTGGAATACAGAATACAAATCATATATATTATCGAATAACCTTATATGAGAAGAAAATTAAATGATCACAATGTTGTAAACAAACGCACTAAATAACACTGTAAAACACGTTATAATGGGGAAATTACCCAAAAGATTGTTCATGACTTTAGCCCGTCCTGACATAATAACAGTTGCCAAAGCTTAGACAAGTAGCGCAAAGAGAAGGTGTCTACGACTTAATATTGTCCGATAGAACTAAAAACCAAAATAATCAGAATAGTCCAACCACTTCCAATAAAAATCGGAGTAATAACGAGCGGCAAAACTCAAAATTATAGCCACACACCTAATCCACAAAATTATAATAACAGCACGCACAAATCAAAGTCCCATGTTGACTGTAGCCAGGAGTTTTGACAGAAGTTGAACAAAGGCAGGGCACAAAATCACTTTAATTACCAAAACCAACAAAATCATTTTTCCGACCCTAACCAGCTGCCTCGGAATCGGAAACCGACGGAGAAAAACCAACCCATACATCAAATTAACAATGAATAATAGATTACAAAAACAAAACTGTACGAATAAATGATTACACATTTACAATGCAAAACAATTCAAAAATAGAATTGCCAGAGGACGAATCCCACCCCGAATATCTCGTTCCAGCCCCATCTGATGACGAACAATTTGTGTTCGCCATCGGAGTTCAATGAATTCCGCCTAAATCATCTAATCGACGAAGAAAAGGGTAAATTAACAAAAGTTTTGCAAGAATTTGGTGACATTCAGCACCGAGAAAGTGTAAATTCGACTTTCACAAGTACTGTCAAACATGATATCCAATCCAGTCCCGGTTTACAAAAAAACATATAAATATGCCCAAACATTCGACCAAGAAGTCGATAATCTAACCAAGATATGATTAAACAAGGGATAAGTCGCATGTCGGCATAACCTTATTGTTCGCCTAAAATGAGTGATGCATCCAGCAAAAAAATATTTAGGATGGTCATTGACTATCGAAGCGTTAATGAAGTCACAGTAGATGACAAATACTCTATACCAGCAATGAATAGTATTCTTGACAAATTTGGCAAATGTCAATACCTTACTACCATTGACCTCGCGAAGGGTTTTCACCAAATTCAAATGGATGAAAACTCAATTCCTAAGACAGTTTTTACAACCAAAACTGGACCTTACGAGTACACTCGAATGCCGTTTGGCTTAAAAAACCTCATTGCAACGTTTCAACGCTGCATGAACAATCTCCTTAATGGTTTGATCTACAAGGATTGTCTTGTCTATAAAGCAATATTGTATACTCCACTTCATTGGAGGAACATGTTTTACAAAATAAAGGGAGGCCAAATAACTAGTCTTACTTGAGTTTGGTGACATTCAGTACTGAGAAGGTGAAAATTTGACTTTCACAAGTACTGTCAAAAATGTCATCCAAACCAAAAAAAACAAATATGTCCAAACATTCGACCAAGAAGTCGATAATCTAATCAAAGATATGATTAAACAAGGGCTAATTCGCACGTCGGCATAACCTTATTGTTCGCCTAAGAGGAGGGATGCATCCGGCAAACGAAAATTTCGGATAGGCATTGACTATCAAGGCTTTAATGAAGTCACAGTTGATGACAAATACCCTATACCAGCAATGGATAGTATTCTTGACAAACTTGGTAAATGTCAATACTTTACTACCATTGACCTCGCGAAGGGTTTTCACTAGATTCAAATGGACGAAAACTCAATTCCTAAGACTGCTTTATCAACCAAAAATGGACATTACGAGTTCACTCGAATGTCGATTGGCTTGAAAAATGCACCTGCAATGTTCCAACGTGTAGTGGCATTGGTAGGTACGCTAATAAAAACCAAAAACTTTTTAACAACTCGACCCAATAACCTAATTGTGATTCGGGGTGACCCTTAAAGAAAAGGTATTTGTATGTGCTAGTGTTGAGACTTGGAATTAATAAGGGCTTCCAAAGTTTTTGTGCTAACTCTTTTGGTCAGAGCCGTTCCACTCGTCAGTAGCTTGCTGACAAAGAGTAGCGGGAATATTTAGACGTGCTAGTCGGCGCTACCAGAAGTGGAGATCGGACCAGACAAGGGCAACTCCAAGAGCACGTGTCGCACTTAGCAACCCAGTAGGACCAATTTTGTTGCTATTTTACTTATCAGCCGCGGTCTTGCGAAGAACAACATCTGGCATAGCCTCGGAAAACGGTGTCAAGCGGGTGAAACGCTTACTACTTATGCAGGGGGCCTCATGCACTAAGCATATAGCATAACTTACAGAGAGTAACAAAGAATCTGTGTCTGTATTATCTTTGGTGTACCCTTTCGCTTGGCTAGAAGCTAAATGGCCGCGCATGGTTTCATAAAGTTGTATTTTTTTAGCAACGCATACCGACTTATCTAATTGTGGCAGCCGGTAGGATACGAAACGATCGAGCGCGAAAAGCAAAATCATTCGAATTCGTATCCGCAAAAGGACACACGCTAAACTTGCCGCGAATGCCTATTGACCGTTCACGGATAAAACATATTCCAGGCTAATTAAAAACCCGACATTGCAATTTTATTGCAATAATCTAGTAACTCAATTAAGTATTAACTAAGTATCAATCAGAGCTACAAGGTAGTGAATTTTGTTCACTACATAACAGTTAGTGTGCCCTTGGTCTTGCATATCTTTCGATCCCTGCAAATCGCACTCATTGGTAATCGTGACAAGACAAAATACTCAACAACATAACAAGAGTGAAGTGAATAAAAATGGCACAACCGACAGAGCCCGTACTCCAGTTAAGTGAGTTACATCTACCACAAGCACTAGGCCAGATAAGGCAAGTGCCAACGTTCCACGGAGCCACCGAACAAATAAGCGCATTCATACGACGCATCGACCTTATAATGCAATTATACTCGACAAGAAATGTGCGCCAACATAGCGTCCTTTTTGGAGCTATCGAGATGCAGATAGGAGGAGACGCACAAAGAACCAACACCTGGACTGAACTAAGGGCAGCGCTCATCTCGGAATTCAAAAGGCAACCACCATATGAGAAAGAAGACGAATTTACAACACGCCCTTCACTAGAAGTATTCTGGAAGTTTGTTGAAGACTTAGAATACAAATCATATATTATATCGAATAACCTTACATTAGAAAAAATCAAATGAACACAATGTTGTAAACAAACGCACTGTAAAAGACGTATAATGAGGAAATTACCCAAAAGATTGTTCATGACTTTAGCCCGTCGTGACATAATAACAGTTTCCAAACTTAGACAAGTAGCTCAAAGAGTCGATAATCTAACCTAGATATGCTTAAACAAGGGATAATTCGCAAGTCGAAATCACCGTATTGTTCGCCTAAAATGAGTGATACATCCGGCAAACAAATATTTAGGATGGTCATTGACTATCGAAGCGTTAATGCAGTCACAGTAGATGACAAATACTCTATACCAGCAATGAATAGTATTCTTGACAAACATGGCAAATTTCAATACCTTACTACCATTGACCTCGCGAAGTGTTTTCACTAGATTCAAATGGACAAAAACTCAATTCGCAAGACAGTTTTTACAACGAAAAATGGACATTACGAGTACACTCGAATGCCGTTTGGCTTAAAAAATCTCATTGCAATCTTTGATCTACAAGGATTGTCTTGTCTATATAGCATTATTGTATACTCCACTTGATTGGAGGAACATGTTTTCACAAAATAATGCGAGGCCAAATAACTAAAGTCTTACTTGAGTTTGGTGACATTCAGTACTGAGAAGGTGAAAATTTGACTTTCACAAGTACTGTCAAAAATGTCATCCAAACCAAACACGAAGACCTGGTTTAAAAAAAAACATAAATATGCCCAAACATTCGACCAAGAAGTCGATAATCTAATCAAAGATATGATTAAACAAGGGCTAATTCGCATGTCGGCATAACCGTATTGTTCGCCTAAGAGGAGGGATGCATCCGGCAAACAAAAATTTCGGATAGTCATTGACTATCAAGGTTTTAATGAAGTCACAGTTGATGACAAATTCCCTATACCAGCAATGGATAGTATTCTTGACAAACTTGGTAAATGTCAATACTTTACTACCATTGACCTCGCGAAGTGTTTTCACTAGATTCAAATGGACAAAAACTCAATTCCTAAGACAGCTTTATCAACCAAAAATGGACATTACGAGTTCACTCGAATGTCGTTTAGCTTGAAAAATGCACCTGCAATGTTCCAACGTGTAGTGGCATTGGTAGGTACGCTAATAAAAACCAAAAACTTTTTTAACAACTCGACCTAATAATCTAATTGTGATTCGGGGTGACCGTTAAAGAAAAGGTATTTGTATGTGCTAGTGTTGAAACTTGGAATTAATTAAGGCTTCCAAAGTTTTTGTGCCTACTCTGTTGGCTAGAGCCGTTCCACTTGCTGACAAAGAGTAGCGGGAATATTCAGACGTGCTAGTCGGCGAGAGTCAGAAGTGGAGATCGGACTTATCAGCCGCGGTCTTGCGAAGAACAACATCTGGCATAGCCTCGGAAAACGGCGTCAAGCGGGTGAAACGCTTTCTACTTATTCAGGGGGCCTCATGCACTAAGCATAGAGCGTAACTTACAGAGAAGTAACAAAGAAGCTGTGTCTGTATTATCTTTGGTGTACCCTTTCGCTTGGCTAGAAGCTATATGGCCGCGCATGGTTTCATAAAGTTGTATTTTTTTAGCAACGCATACCGACTTATCTAATTGTGGCAGCCGGTAGGATACGAAACGATCGAGCGCGAAAAGCAAAATCATTCGAATTCGTATCCGCAAAAGGACACACGCTAAACTTGCCGCGAATGCCTATTGACCGTTCTCGGATAAAACATATTCTAGGCTAATTAAAAACCCGACATTGCAATTTTATTGCAATAATCTAGTAACTCAATTAAGTATTAACTAAGTATCAGTCAGAGCTACAAGGTAGTGAATTTTGTTCACTACATAACAGTTAGTGTGCCCTTGGTCTTGCATATCTTTCGATCCCTGCAAATCGCACTCATTGGTAATCGTGACAAGACAAAATACCCAACAACATAACACGAGTGAAGTGAATAAAAATGGCACAACCGACAGAGCCCGTACTTCAGTTAAGTGAGTTACATCTATCACAAGCACTAGGCCAGATAAGGCAAGTGCCAACGTTCCACGGAGCCACCGAACAAATAAGCGCATTCATACGACGCATTGACCTTATAATGCAATTATACTCGACAAGAAATGTGCGCCAACATAGCGTCCTTTTTGAAGCTATCGAGATGCAGATAGGAGGAGACGCACAAAGAATCATGCAGCTATCCGCTGCCAACACCTGGACTGAACTAAGGGCAGCGCTCATCTCGGAATTCAAAAGGCAACCACCATGTGAGAAAGAAAACGAATTTACAACACGCCCTTCACTGGAAGTATTCTGGAAGTTTGTTGAAGACTTAGAATACAAATCATATATTATATCGAATAACCTTATATTAGAAGAAAATCAAATGAACACAATGTTGTAAACAAACGCACTGTAAAAGACGTTATAATAAGGAAATTACCCAAAAGATTGTTCATGACTTTAGCCCATCGTGACATAATAACAGTTTCCAAACTTAGACAAGTAGCTCAAAGAGAAGGTGTCTACGACTTAATATTGTCCGATAGAACTAAAAACCAAAATAATCAGAATAGTCCAACCACTTCCAATAAAAACCGGAGTAATAATTAACAAAAGTCTATCTGGATTTTGGTGACATTCAGTACCGAGAAATTGAAAATTTGATTATCACAAGTACTGTCAAAAGTGATATCCAAGCCAAACACGAAGACCCGGCTTACAAAAAACCATATAAATATGCCCAAACATTCGACAAGAAGTCGATAATCTAATCAAAGATATGCTTAAACAAGGGATAATTCGCAAGTCGAAATCACCGTATTGTTCGCCTAAAATGAGTGATACATCCGGCAAACAAATATTTAGGATGGTCATTGACTATCGAAGCGTTAATGCAGTCACAGTAGATGACAAATACTCTATACCAGCAATGAATAGTATTCTTGACAAACATGGCAAATTTCAATACCTTACTACCATTGACCTCGCGAAGTGTTTTCACCAAATTCAAATGGATGAAAACTCAATTCGCAAGACAGTTTTTACAATGAAAAATGGACATTACGAGTACACTCGAATGCCGTTTGGCTTAAAAAATCTCATTGCAACGTTTCAACGCTGCATTGGTAGGTACGCTAATAAAAGCCAAAAACTTTTTTAACAAATCGACCCAATAACCTAATTGTGATTCGGGGTGACCCTTAAAGAGAAGGTATTTGTATGTGCTAGTGTTGAGACTTGGAATTAATAAGGGCTTCCAAAGTTTTTGTGCCTACTCTGTTGGCCAGAGCCGTTCCACTTGCTGACAAAGAGTAGCGGGAATATTCAGACGTGCTAGTCGGCGAGAGCCAGAAGTGGAGATCGGACTTATCAGCCGCGGTCTTGCGAAGAACAACATCTGGCATAGCCTCGGAAAACGGCGTCAAGCGGGCAAAACGCTTTCTACTTATTCAGGGGGCCTCATGCACTAAGCATATAGCGTAACTTACAGAGAGTAACAAAGAAGCTGTGTCTGTATTATCTTTGGTGTACCCTTTCGCTTGGCTAGAAGCTAAATGGCCGCGCATGGTTTCATAAAGTTGTATTTTTTTAGCAACGCATACCGACTTATCTAATTGTGGCAGCCGGTAGGATACGAAACGATCGAGCGCGAAAAGCAAAATCATTCGAATTCGTATCCGCAAAAGGACACACGCTAAACTTGCCGCGAATGCCTATTGACCGTTCTCGGATAAAACATATTCTAGGCTAATTAAAAACCCGACATTGCAATTTTAGTGCCCTTGGTCTTGCATATCTTTCGATCCCTGCAAATCGCACTCATTGGTAATCGTGACAAGACAAAATACCCAACAACATAACAAGAGTGAAGTGAATAAAAATGGCACAACCGACAGACCCCGTACTTCAGTTAAGAGAGTTACATCTATCACAAGCACTAGGCCAGATAAGGCAAGTGCCAACGTTCCACGGAGCCACCGAACAAATAAGCGCATTCATACGACGCATCGACCTTATAATGCAATTATACTCGACAAGAAATGTGCGCCAACATAGCGTCCTTTTTGGAGATATCGAGATGCAGATAGGAGGAGACGCACAAAGAATCATGCAGCTATCCGCTGCCAACACTTGGACTGAACTAAGGGCAGCGCTCATCTCGGAATTCAAAAGGCAACCACCATGTGAGAAAGAAAACGAATTTACAACACGCCCTTCACTGGAAGTATTCTGGAAGTTTGTTGAAGACTTAGAATACAAATCATATATTATATCGAATAACCTTAAATTAGAAGAAAATCAAATGAACACAATGTTGTAAACAAACGCACTGTAAAAGACGTTATAATGAGGAAATTACCCAAAAGATTGTTCATGACTTTAGCCCGTCATGACATAATAACAGTTTCCAAACTTAGACAAGTAGCTGAAAGAGAAGGTGTCTACGACTTAATATTTTCCGATAGAACTAAAAACCAAAATAATCAGAATAGTCCAACGACTTCCAATAAAAACCGGAGTAATAATTAACAAAAGTCTTACTGGATTTTGGTGACATTCAGTACCGAGAAATTGAAAATTTGATTATCACAAGTACTGTCAAAAGTGATATCCAAGCCAAACACGAAGATCCGGCTTACAAAAAACCATATAAATATGCCCAAACATTCGACCAAGAAGTCGATAATCTAACCTAGATATGCTTAAACAAGGGATAATTGTTCGTATTGTTCGCCTAAAATGAGTGATACATCCGGCAAACAAATATTTAGGATGGTCATTGACTATCGAAGCGTTAATGCAGTCACAGTAGATGACAAATACTCTATACCAGCAATGAATGGTATTCTTGACAAACATGGCAAATTTCAATACCTTACTACCATTGACCTCGCGAAGTGTTTTCACCAAATTCAAATGGATGAAAACTCAATTCGCAAGACAGTTTTTACAACGAAAAATGGACATTACGAGTACACTCGAATGCCGTTTGGCTTAAAAAATCTCATTGCAACGTTTCAACGCTGCATTGGTAGGTACGCTAATAAAAACCAAAAACTTTTTTAACAAATCGACCCAATAACCTAATTGTGATTCGGGGTGACCCTTAAAGAAAAGGTATTTGTATGTGCTAGTGTTGAGACTTGGAATTAATAAGGGCTTCCAAAGTTTTTGTGCCTACTCTGTTGGCCAGAGCCGTTCCACTTGCTGACAAAGAGTAGCGGGAATATTCAGACGTGCTAGTCGGCGAGAGCCAGAAGTGGAGATCGGACTTATCAGCCGCGGTCTTGCGAAGAACAACATCTGGCATAGCCTCGGAAAACGGCGTCAAGCGGGTGAAACGCTTACTACTTATTCAGGGGGCCTCATGCACTAAGCATATAGCGTAACTTACAGAGAGTAACAAAGAAGCTGTGTCTGTATTATCTTTGGTGTACCCTTTCGCTTGGCTAGAAGCTAAATGGCCGCGCATGGTTTCATAAAGTTGTATTTTTTTAGCAACGCATACCGACTTATCTAATTGTGGCAGCCGGTAGGATACGAAACGATCGAGCGCGAAAAGCAAAATCATTCGAATTCGTATCCGCAAAAGGACACACGCTAAACTTGCCGCGAATGCCTATTGACCGTTCTCGGATAAAACATATTCTAGGCTAATTAAAAACCCGACATTGCAATTTTATTGCAATAATCTAGTAACTCAATTAAGTATTAACTAAGTATCAGTCAGAGCTACAAGGTAGTGAATTTTGTTCACTACATAACAGTTAGTGTGCCCTTGGTCTTGCATATCTTTCGATCCCTGCAAATCGCACTCATTGGTAATCGTGACAAGACAAAATACCCAACAACATAACAAGAGTGAAGTGAATAAAAATGGCACAACCGACAGAGCCCGTACTTCAGTTAAGGGAGTTACATCTATCACAAGCACTAGGCCAGATAAGGCAAGTGCCAACGTTCCACGGAGCCACCGAACAAATAAGCGCATTCATACGACGCATCGACCTTATAATGCAATTATACTCGACAAGAAATGTGCGCCAACACAGCGTCCTTTTTGGAGCTATCGAGATGCATATAGGAGGAGACGCACAAAGAATCATGCAGCTATCCGCTGCCAACACTTGGACTGAACTAAGGGCAGCGCTCATCTCGGAATTCAAAAGGCAACCACCATGTGAGAAAGAAAACGAATTTACAACACGCCCTTCACTGGAAGTATTCTGGAAGTTTGTTGAAGACTTAGAATACAAATCATATATTATATCGAATAACCTTAAATTAGAAGAAAATCAAATGAACACAATGTTGTAAACAAACGCACTGTAAAAGACGTTATAATGAGGAAATTACCCAAAAGATTGTTCATGACTTTAGCCCGTCGTGACATAATAACAGTTTCCAAACTTAGACAAGTAGCTCAAAGAGTCGATAATCTAACCTAGATATGCTTAAACAAGGGATAATTCGCAAGTCGAAATCACCGTATTGTTCGCCTAAAATGAGTGATACATCCGGCAAACAAATATTTAGGATGGTCATTGACTATCGAAGCGTTAATGCAGTCACAGTAGATGACAAATACTCTATACCAGCAATGAATAGTATTCTTGACAAACATGGCAAATTTCAATACCTTACTACCATTGACCTCGCGAAGTGTTTTCACCAAATTCAAATGGATGAAAACTCAATTCGCAAGACAGTTTTTACAACGAAAAATGGACATTACGAGTACACTCGAATGCCGTTTGGCTTAAAAAATCTCATTGCAATCTTTGATCTACAAGGATTGTCTTGTCTATATAGCATTATTGTATACTCCACTTGATTGGAGGAATATGTTTTCACAAAATAATGCGAGGCCAAATAACTAAAGTCTTACTTGAGTTTGGTGACATTCAGTACTGAGAAGGTGAAAATTTGACTTTCACAAGTACTGTCAAAAATGTCATCCAAACCAAACACGAAGACCTGGTTTAAAAAAAACATAAATATGCCCAAACATTCGACCAAGAAGTCGATAATCTAATCAAAGATATGATTAAACAAGGGCTAATTCGCATGTCGGCATAACCTTATTGTTCGCCTAAGAGGAGGGATGCATCCGGCAAACAAAAATTTCGGATAGTCATTGACTATCAAGGCTTTAATGATGTCACAGTTGATGACAAATTCCCTATACCAGCAATGCATAGTATTCTTGACAAACTTGGTAAATGTCAATACTTTACTACCATTGACCTCGCGAAGGGTTTTCACTAGATTCAAATGGACGAAAACTCAATTCCTAAGACAGCTTTTTCAACCAAAAATGGACATTACGAGTTCACTCGAATGTCGTTTGGCTTGAAAAATGCACCTGCAATGTTCCAACGTGTAGTGGCATTGGTAGGTACGCTAATAAAAACCAAAAACTTGTTAAACAACTTGACCCAATAACCTAATTGTGATTCGGGGTGACCCTTAAAGAAACGGTATTTGTATGTGCTAGTGTTGAAACTTGGAATTAATTAAGGCTTCCAAAGTTTTTGTGCCTACTCTGTTGGCCAGAGCCGTTCCACTCGTCAGTAGCTTGCTGACAAAGAGTAGCGGGAATATTTAGACGTGTTAGTCTAGTCGGCGCTACGAGAAGTGGAGATCGGACCAGACAAGGGCACGTGTCGCACTAAGCAACCCAGTAGGACCAATTTTGTTGCTATTTTACTTATCAGCCGCGGTCTTGCGAAGAACAACATATGGCATAGCCTCGGAAAACGGCGTCAAGCGGGTGAAACGCTAACTACTTATGCAGGGGGCCTCATGCACTAAGCATATAGCATAACTTACAGAGAGTAACAAAGAAGCTGTGTCTGTATTATCTTTGGTGTACCCTTTCGCTTGGCTAGAAGCTAAATGGCCACGCATGGTTTCATAAAGTTGTATTTTTTTTAGCAACGCATACCGACTTATCTAATTGTGGCACCCGGTAGGATACGAAACGATCGAGCGCGAAAAGCAAAATCATTCGAATTCGTATCCGCAAAAGGACACACGCTTAACTTGCCGCGAGTGCCTATCCGCTGCCAACACCTGGACTGAACTAAGGGCAGCGCTCATCTCGGAAGGCAACCTGGAAGTATTCATACAAATCATATTATATCGAATAACCTTATATTAGAAGAAAATCAAATGAACACAATGTTGTAAACAAACGCACTAAATAACACTGTAAAAGACGTTATAATGAGGAAATTACCCAAAAGATTGTTCATGACTTTAGCCCGTCGTGACATAATAACAGTTTCCAAACTTAGACATGTAGCACAAACAGAAGGTGTCTACGACTTAATATTGTCCGATAGAACTAAAAACCAAAATAATCAGAATAGTCCAACCACTTCCAATAATAACCGGAGTAATAACGACTATCGTGAGAGCAGGAAAACTCAAAATTATAGCCACACACCTAATCTACAAAATTATAATAACAGCACGCCCACTGATTGACCAGGAGTTTTGACAGAAGTTGAACAAAGGCAGGGCACAAAATCACCTTAATTACCAAAACCAACAAAATCATTTATCCGCCCCTTACCAGCTGCCTCGGAAACCGAAGAAGATGAACCAACCCATACATCAAATTAACAATGAATAATAAAATTCTAAAATGTGTAACAGGCACGGGCTCGTTAATAAATTTAATGAAAGAAACTGTCAATTAGAAGTACACACAATTAACAGTACAGTAATAATAAATCAAAGTATTTCGTTGAAGCCAAGCAAGATCTGCCCTACTCCTCAAAAATTGTATTCACATAATTTTTCAGAAAATACTCAAGCCCTAATAGATGTCACAAACACAACTGTACGACTAAATGATTACATGATTACATTAAAATGCAAAACAATTCAGAAATCGAATTGCCAGAGGACGAATCCCACCCCGAATATCTCGTTCCAGTCCCCATCTGATGACGAACAATTTGTGTTCGCCATCAGAGTTCAATGAATTCCGCCTAGATCATCGAATCGACGAAGAAAAGGGTAAATTAACACAAGTTTTGCTTGAGTTTGGTGACTTTCAGCACCGAGAAAGTGAAAATTTGACTTTCACAAGTACTGTCAAACATGATATCCAATCCAGTCCCGGTTTACAAAAAACCATATAAATATGCCCAAACATTCGACCAAGAAGTTGATAATCTAACCAAGATATGATTAAACAAGGGCTAATTCGCATGTCGGCATAACCTTATTGTTCGCCTAAGAGGAGGGATGCATCCGGCAAACAAAAATTTCGGATAGTCATTGACTATCAAGGCTTTAATGATGTCACAGTTGATGACAAATTCCCTATACCAGCAATGGATAGTATTCTTGACAAACTTGGTAAATGTCAATACTTTACTACCATTGACCTCGCGAAGGGTTTTCACTAGATTCAAATGGACGAAAACTCAATTCCTAAGACAGCTTTTTCAACCAAAAATGGATATTACGAGTTCACTCGAATGTCGTTTGGCTTGAAAAATGCACCTGCAATGTTCCAACGTGTAGTGGCATTGGTAGGTACGCTAATAAAAACCAAAAACTTGTTAAACAACTTGACCCAATAACCTAATTGTGATTCGGGGTGACCCTTAAAGAAAAGGTATTTGTATGTGCTAGTGTTGAGACTTGGAATTAATTAAGGCTTCCAAAGTTTTTGTGCCTACTCTGTTGGCCAGAGCCGTTCCACTCGTCAGTAGCTTGCTGACAAAGAGTAGCGGGAATACAACATCTGACATAGCCTCGGAGATCGGTGTCAAGCGGGTGAAACGCTTACTACTTATGCAGGGGGCCTCATGCACTAAGCATATAGCGTAACTTACAGAGAGTAACAAAGAAGCTGTGTCTGTATTATCTTTGGGGTACCCTTTCGCTTGGCTAGAAGCTAAATGGCCGCGCATGGTTTAATAAAGTTTAATTTTTTTTAGCAACGCATACCGACTTATCTAATTGTGGCAGCCGGTAGGATACGAAACGATCGAGCGCGAAAAGCAAAATCATTCGAATTCGTATCCGCAAAAGGACACACGCTAAACTTGCCGCGAATGCCTATTGACCGTTCACGGATAAAACATATTCTAGGCTAATTAAAAACCCGACATTGCAATTTTATTGGAACAATCTAGTAACTCAATTAAGTATTAACTAAGTATCAATCAGAGCTACAAGGTAGTGAATTTTGTTCACTACATAACAGTTGGTGTGCCCTTGGTCTTGCATATCTTTCGATCCCTGCAAATAGCACTCATTGGTAATCGTGACAAGACAAAATACCCAACAACATAACAAGAGTGAAGTGAATAAAAATAGCACAACCGACAGAACCCGTACTCCAGTTAAGTGAGTTACATCTATCACAAGCACTAGGCCAGATAAGGCAAGTGTCAACGTTCCACGGAGCCACCGAACAAATAAGCGCATTCATACGACCCATCGACCTTATAATGCAATTATACTCGACAAGAAATGTGCGCCAACATAGCGTCCTTTTTGGAGCTATCGAGATGCAGATAGGAGGAGACGCACAAAGAATCATGCAGCTATCCGCTGCCAACACCTGGACTGAAGTAAGGGCAGCGCTCATCTCGGAATTCAAAACGCAACCACCATGTGAGAAAGAAGACGAATTTACAACACGCCCTTCACTGGAAGTATTCTGGAAGTTTGTTGAAGACTTAGAATACAAATCATATATTATATCGAATAACCTTATATTAGAAGAAAATCAAATGAACACAATGTTGTAACACTGTAAAAGACGTTATAATGAGGAAATTACCCAAAAGATTGTTCATGACTTTAGCCCGTCGTGACATAATAACAGTTTCCAAACTTAGACAAGTAGCACAAAGAGAAGGTGTCTTCGGGGTGACCCTTAAAGAAAAGGTATTTGTATGTGCTAGTGTTGAGACTTGGAATTAATAAGGGCTTCCAAAGTTTTTGTGCCTACTCTGTTGGCCAGAGCCGTTCCACTTGCTGACAAAGAGTAGCGGAAATATTCAGACGTGCTAGTCGGTGAGAGCCAGAAATGGAGATCGGACTTATCAGCCGCGGTCTTGCGAAGAACAACATATGGCATAGCTTCGGAAAACGGCGTCAAGCGGGTGAAACGCTAACTACTACAGGGGGCCTCATGCACTAAGCATATAGCGTAACTTACAGAGAGTAACAAAGAAGCTGTGTCTGTATTATCTTTGGTGTACCCTTTCGCTTGGCTAGAAGCTAAATGGCCGCGCATGGTTTCATAAAGTTGTATTTTTTTAGCAACGCATACCGACTTATCTAATTGTGGCAGCCGGTAGGATACGAAACGATCGAGCGCGAAAAGCAAAATCATTCGAATTCGTATCCGCAAAAGGACACACGCTAAACTTGCCGCGAATGCCTATTGACCGTTCTCGGATAAAACATATTCTAGGCTAATTAAAAACCCGACATTGCAATTTTATTGCAATAATCTAGTAACTCAATTAAGTATTAACTAAGTATCAGTCAGAGCTACAAGGTAGTGAATTTTGTTCACTACATAACAGTTAGTGTGCCCTTGGTCTTGCATATCTTTCGATCCCTGCAAATCGCACTCATTGGTAATCGTGACAAGACAAAATACCCAACAACATAACAAGAGTGAAGTGAATAAAAATAGCACAACCGACAGAGCCCGTACTTCAGTTAAGTGAGTTACATCTATCACAAGCACTAGGCCAGATAAGGCAAGTGCCAACGTTCCACGGAGCCACCGAACAAATAAGCGCATTCATACGACGCATCGACCTTATAATGCAATTATACTCGACAAGAAATGTGCGCCAACATAGCGTCCTTTTTGGAGCTATCGAGATGCAGATAGGAGGAGACGCACAAAGAATCATGCAGCTATCCGCTGCCAACACCTGGACTGAACTAAGGGCAGCGCTCATCTCGGAATTCAAAAGGCAACCACCATGTGAGAAAGAAGACGAATTTACAACACGCCCTTCACTGGAAGTATTCATGTTTGTTGAAGACTTAGAATACAAATCATATATTATATCGAATAACCTTATATTAGAAGAAAATCAAATGAACACAATGTTGTAAACAAACGCACTAAATAACACTGTAAAAGACGTTATAATGAGGAAATTACCCTAAGATTGTTCATGACTTTAGCCCGTCGTGACATAATAACAGTTTCCAAACTTAGACAAGTAGCACAAAGAGAAGGTGTCTACGACTTAATATTGTCCGATAGAACTAAAAACCAAAATAATCAGAATAGTCCAACCACTTCCAATAATAACCGGAGTAATAACGACTATCGTGAGAGCAGGAAAACTCAAAATTATAGCCACACACCTAATCTACAAAATTATAATAACAGCACGCCCACTGATTGACCAGGAGTTTTGACAGAAGTTGAACAAAGGCAGGGCACAAAATCACCTTAATTACCAAAACCAACAAAATCATTTATCCGCCCCTAACCAGCTGCCTCGGAATCGGAAACCGAAGAAGAAGAACCAACCCATACATCAAATTAACAATGAATAAAAAAATTCTAAAGTGTGTAACAGGCACGGGCTCGTTTATAAATTTATGAAAGAAACTGTCAATTAAAAGTACACACAATTAACGGTACAGTAATAATAAATCAAAGTATTTCGCTGAAGCCAAGCAAGATCTGCCCTACTCATCAAAAATTATATTCACATAATTTTTCAGAAAATACTCAAGCCCTAATAGATTTCAAAAACAAAACTGTACGAATAAATGATTACATGATTACATTAAAATGCAAAACAATTCAGAAATCGAATTGCCAGAGGACGAATCCCACCCCAAATATCTCGTTCCAGTCCCATCTGATGACGAATAATTTGTGTTCACCATCAGAGTTCAATGAATTCCGCCTAGATCATCTAATCGACGAAGAAAAGGGCAAATTAACTAAAGTCTTACTGGAGTTTGGTGACATTCAGTACTGAGAAGGTGAAAATTTGACTTTCACAAGTACTGTCAAAAATGTCATCCAAACCAAACACGAAGACCTGGTTTAAAAAAAAACATAAATATGCCCAAACATTCGACCAAGAAGTCGATAATCTAATCAAAGATATGATTAAACAAGAGCTAATTCGCATGTCGGCATAACCTTATTGTTCGCCTAAGAGGAGGGATGCATCCGGCAAACAAAAATTTCGGATAGTCATTGACTATCAAGGCTTTAATGATGTCACAGTTGATGACAAATTCCCTATACCAGCAATGCATAGTATTCTTGACAAACTTGGTAAATGTCAATACTTTACTACCATTGACCTCGCGAAGGGTTTTCACTAGATTCAAATGGACGAAAACTCAATTCCTAAGACAGCTTTTTCAACCAAAAATGGACATTACGAGTTCACTCGAATGTCGTTTGGCTTGAAAAATGCACCTGCAATGTTCCAACGTGTAGTGGCATTGGTAGGTACGCTAATAAAAACTAAAAACTTGTTTAACAACTTGACCCAATAACCTAATTGTGATTCGGGGTGACCCTTAAAGAAAAGGTATTTGTATGTGCTAGTGATGAGACTTGGAATTAATTAAGGCTTCCGAAGTTTTTGTGCCTACTCTGTTGGCCAGAGCCGTTCTACTCGTCAGTAGCTTGCTGACAAAGAGTAGCGGGAATATTTAGACGTGCTAGTCGGCGTTACCAGAAAGGGAGATCGGACCAGACACGGGCAACACCTAGAGCACGTCACTTAGCGACCCAGTAGGACCAATTTTGTTGCTATTTTACTTATCAGCCGCGGTCTTGCGAAGAACAACATCTGGCATAGCCTCGGAGATCGGTGTCAAGCGGGTGAAACGCTTACTACTTATGCAGGGGGCCTCATGCACTAAGCATATAGCGTAACTTACAGAGAGTAACAAAGAAGCTGTGTCTGTATTATCTTTGGTGTACCCTTTCGCTTGGCTAGAAGCTAAATGGCCGCGCATGGTTTCATAAAGTTGTATTTTTTTTAGCAACGCATACCGACTTATCTAATTGTGGCACCCGGTAGGATACGAAACGATCGAGCGCGAAAAGCAAAATCATTCGAATTCGAATCCGCAAAAGGACACACGCTAAACTTGCCGCGAGTGCCTATTGACCGTTCACGGATAAAACATATTCTAGGCTAATTAAAAACCCGACATTCCAATTTTATTGCAATAATCTAGTAACTCAATTAAGTAATAACTTAGTATCAATCAGAGCTACAAGGTAGTGAATTTTGTTCACTACATAACAGTTAGTGTGCCCATGGTCTTGCATATCTTTCGATCCCTGCAAATCGCACTCATTGGTAATCGTGACAAGACAAAATATCCAACAACATAACAAGAGTGAAGTAAATAAAAATGGCACAACCGACAGAGCCCGTACTTCAGTTAAGTGAGTTACATCTATCACAAGCACTAGGCCAGATAAGGCAAGTGCCAACGTTCCACGGAGCCACCGAACAAATAAGCGCATTCATACGACGCATCGACCTTATAATGCAATTATACTCGACAAGAAATGTGCGCCAACATAGCGTCCTTTTTGGAGCTATCGAGATGCAGATAGGAGGAGACACACAAAGAATCATGCAGCTATCCGCTGCCAACACCTGGACTGAACTAAGGGCAGCGCTCATCTCGGAATTCAAAAGGCAACCACCATGTGAGAAAACGAATTTACAACACGCCCTTCACTGGAAGTATTCATAAGTTTGTTGAAGACTTAGAATACAAATCATATATTATATCGAATAACCTTATATTAGAAGAAAATCAAATGAACACAATGTTGTAAACAAACGCACTAAATAACACTGTAAAAGACGTTATAATGAGGAAATTACCCAAAAGATTGTTCATGACTTTAGCCCGTCGTGACATAATAACAGTTTCCAAACTTAGACAAGTAGCACAAAGAGAAGGTGTCTACGACTTAATATTGTCCGATAGAACTAAAAACCAAAATAATCAGAATAGTCCAACCACTTCCAATAAAAACCGGAGTAATAATTAACAAAAGTCTTACTGGATTTTGGTGACATTCAGTACCGAGAAATTGAAAATTTGATTATCACAAGTACTGTCAAACATGATATCCAAGCCAAACACGAAGATCCGGCTTACAAAAAACCATATAAATATGCCCAAACATTCGACCAAGAAGTCGATAATCTAACCTAGATATGCTTAAACAAGGGATAATTCGCAAGTCGAAATCACCGTATTGTTCGCCTAAAATGAGTGATACATCCGGCAAACAAATATTTAGGATGGTCATTGACTATCGAAGCGTTAATGCAGTCACAGTAGATGACAAATACTCTATACCAGCAATTAATAGTATTCTTGACAAACATGGCAAATTTCAATACCTTACTACCATTGACCTCGCGAAGTGTTTTCACCAAATTCAAATGGATGAAAACTCAATTCGCAAGACAGTTTTTACAACGAAAAATGGACATTACGAGTACACTCGAATGCCGTTTGGCTTAAAAAATCTCATTGCAACGTTTCAACGCTGCATGAACAATCTCCTTAATGGTTTGATCTACAAGGATTGTCTTGTCTATATAGCATTATTGTATACTCCACTTGATTGGAGGAACATGTTTTCACAAAATAAAGCGAGGCCAAATAACTAAAGTCTTACTTGAGTTTGGTGACATTCAGTACAGAGAAGGTGAAAATTTGACTTTCACAAGTACTGTCAAAAATGTCATCCAAACCAAACACGAAGACCTGGTTTAAAAAAAAACATAAATATGCCCAAATATTCGACCAAGAAGTCGATAATCTAATCAAAGATATGATTAAACAAGAGCTAATTCGCATGTCGGCATAACCTTATTGTTCGCCTAAGAGGAGGGATGCATCCGGCAAACAAAAAATTTCGGATAGTCATTGACTATCAAGGCTTTAATGATGTCACAGTTGATGACAAATTCCCTATACCAGCAATGCATAGTATTCTTGACAAACTTGGTAAATGTCAATACTTTACTACCATTGACCTCGCGAAGGGTTTTCACTAGATTCAAATGGACGAAAACTCAATTTCTAAGACAGCTTTTTCAACCAAAAATGGACATTACGAGTTCACTCGAATGTCGTTTGGCTTGAAAAATGCACCTGCAATGTTCCAACGTGTAGTGGCATTGGTAGGTACGCTAATAAAAACCAAAAACTTGTTAAACAACTTGACCCAATAACCTAATTGTGATTCGGGGTGACCCTTAAAGAAAAGGTATTTGTATGTGCTAGTGTTGAGACTTGGAATTAATTAAGGCTTCCAAAGTTTTTGTGCCTACTCTGTTGGCCAGAGCCGTTCCACTCGTCAGTAGCTTGCTGACAAAGAGTAGCGGGAATATTTATACGTGTTAGTCTAGTCGGCGCTACCAGAAAGGAGATCGGACCAGACACGGGCAACACCTAGAGCACGAGTCGCACTCAGCGACCCAGTAGAACCAATTTTGTTGCTACTTTACTTATCAGCCGCGGTCTTGCAAAGAACAACATCTGGCATAGCCTCGGAGAACGGTGTCAAGCGGGTGAAACGCTTACTACTTATGCAGGGGGCCTCATGCACTAAGCATATAGCGTAACTTACAGAGAGTAACAAAGAAGCTGTGTCTGTATTATCTTTGGTGTACCCTTTCGCTTGGCTAGAAGCTAAATGGCCGCGAATGGTTTCATAAAGTTGTATTTTTTTTAGCAACGCATACCGACTTATCTAATTGTGGCAGCCGGTAGGATACGAAACGATCGAGCGCGAAAAGCAAAATCATTCGAATTCGTATCCGCAAAAGGACACACGCTAAACTTGCCGCGAATGCCTATTGACCGTTCACGGATAAAACATATTCTAGGCTAATTAAAAACCCGACATTGCAATTTTATTGCAATAATCTAGTAACTCAATTAAGTATTAACTAAGTATCAATCAGAGCTACAAGGTAGTGAATTTTTTCACTACATAACAGTTAGTGTGCCCATGGTCTTGCATATCTTTCGATCCCTGCAAATCGCACTCATTGGTAATCGTGACAAGACAAAATACCCAACAACATAACAAGAGTGAAGTGAATAAAAATGGCACAACCGACAGAGCCCGTACTTCAGTTAAGTGAGTTACATCTATCACAAGCACTAGGCCAGATAAGGCAAGTGCCAACGTTCCACGGAGCCACCGAACAAATAAGCGCATTCATACGACGCATCGACCTTATAATGCAATTATACTCGACAAAGAAATGTGCGCCAACATATCGTCCTTTTTGGAGCTATCGAGATGCAGATAGGAGGAGACGCACAAAGAATCATGCAGCTATCCGCTGCCAACACCTGGACTGAACTAAGGGCAGCGCTCATCTCGGAATTCAAAAGGCAACCACCATGTGAGAAAACGAATTTACAACACGCCCTTCACTGGAAGTATTCTGGAAGTTTGTTGAAGACTTAGAATACAAATCATATATTATATCGAATAACCTTATATTAGAAGAAAATCAAATGAACACAATGTTGTAAACAAACGCACTGTAAAAGACGTTATAATGAGGAAATTACCCAAAAGATTGTTCATGACTTTAGCCCGTCGTGACATAATAACAGTTTCCAAACTTAGACAAGTAGCTCAAAGAGAAGGTGTCTACGACTTAATATTGTCCGATAGAACTAAAAACCAAAATAATCAGAATAGTCCAACCACTTCCAATAAAAACCGGAGTAATAATTAACAAAAGTCTTACTGGATTTTGGTGACATTCAGTACCGAGAAATTGAAAATTTGATTATCACAAGTACTGTCAAACATGATATCCAAGCCAAACACGAAGATCCGGCTTACAAAAAACCATATAAATATGCCCAAACATTCGACAAGAAGTCGATAATCTAATCAAAGATATGATTAAACAAGAGCTAATTCGCATGTTGGCACTAACCTTATTGTTCGCCTAAGAGGAGGGATGCATCCGGCAAACAAAAATTTCGGATAGTCATTGACTATCAAGGCTTTCATGATGTCACAGTTGATGACAAATTCCCTATACCAGCAATGGATAGTATTCTTGACAAACTTGGTAAATGTCAATACTTTACTACCATTGACCTCGCGAAGGGTTTTCACTAGATTCAAATGGACGAAAACTCAATTCCTAAGACAGCTTTTTCAACCAAAAATGGATATTACGAGTTCACTCGAATGTCGTTTGGCTTGAAAAATGCACCTGCAATGTTCCAACGTGTAGTGGCATTGGTAGGTACGCTAATAAAAACCAAAAACTTGTTTAACAACTTGACCCAATAACCTAATTGTGATTCGGAGTGACCCTAAAGAAAAAGGTATTTGAATGTGCTAGTGTTGAAACTGGGAATTAATTAAGGCTTCCAAAGTTTTTGTGCCTACTCTGTTGGCCAGAGCCGTTCCACTCGTCAGTAGCTTGCTGACAAAGAGTAGCGGGAATATTTAGACGTGCTAGTCGGCGCTACCAGAAGTGGAGATCGGACCAGACAAGGGCACGTGTCGCACTTAGCAACCCAGCAGGACCAATTTTGTTGCTATTTTAATTATCAGCCGCGGTCTTGCGAAGAACAACATATGGCATAGCCTCGGAAAACGGCGTCAAGCGGGAGAAACGCTAACTACTTATGCAGGGGGCCTCATGCACTAAGCATATAGCGTAACTTACAGAGAGTAACAAAGAAGCTGTGTCTGTATTATCTTTGGTGTACCCTTTCGCTTGGCTAGAAGCTAAATGGCCGCGCATGGTTTCATAAAGTTGTATTTTTTTAGCAACGCATACCGACTTATCTAATTGTGGCAGCCGGTAGGATACGAAACGATCGAGCGCGAAAAGCAAAATCATTCGAATTCGTATCCGCAAAAGGACACACGCTAAACTTGCCGCGAATGCCTATTAACCGTTCTCGGATAAAACATATTCTAGGCTAATTAAAAACCCGACATTGCAATTTCATTGCAATAATCTAGTAACTCAATTAAGTATTAACTAAGTATCAATCAGAGCTACAAGGTAGTGAATTTTGTTCACTACATAACAGTTAGTGTGCCCTTGGTCTTGCATATCTTTCGATCCCTGCAAATCGCCCTCATTGGTAATCGTGACAAGACGAAATACCCAACAATATAACAAGAGTGAAGTGAATAAAAATGGCACAACCGACAGAGCCCGTACTCCAGTTAAGTGAGTTACATCTATCACAAGCACTAGGCCAGATAAGGCAAGTGCCAACGTTCCACGGAGCCACCGAACAAATAAGCGCATTCATACGACGCATCGACCTTATAATGCAATTATACTCGACAAGAAATGTGCGCCAACATATCGTCCTTTTTGGAGCTATCGAGATGCAGATAGGAGGAGACGCACAAAGAATCATGCAGCTATCCGCTGCCAACACCTGGACTGAACTAAGGGCAGCGCTCATCTCGGAATTCAAAAGGCAACCACCATGTGAGAAAACGAATTTACAACACGCCCTTCACTGGAAGTATTCTGGAAGTTTGTTGAAGACTTAGAATACAAATCATATATTATATCGAATAACCTTATATTAGAAGAAAATCAAATGAACACAATGTTGTAAACAAACGCACTGTAAAAGACGTTATAATGAGGAAATTACCCAAAAGATTGTTCATGACTTTATCCCGTCGTGACATAATAACAGTTTCCAAACTTAGACAAGTAGCTCAAAGAGAAGGTGTCTACGACTTAATATTGTCCGATAGAACTAAAAACCAAAATAATCAGAATAGTCCAACCACTTCCAATAAAAACCGGAGTAATAATTAACAAAAGTCTTACTGGATTTTGGTGAGATTCAGTACCGAGAAATTGAAAATTTGATTATCACAAGTACTGTCAAACATGATATCCAAGCCAAACACGAAGATCCGGCTTACAAAAAACCATATAAATATGCCCAAACATTCGACAAGAAGTCGATAATCTAATCAAAGATATGATTAAACAAGAGCTAATTCGCATGTTGGCATAACCTTATTGTTCGCCTAAGAGGAGGGATGCATCCGGCAAACAAAAATTTCGGATAGTCATTGACTATCAAGGCTTTCATGATGTCACAGTTGATGACAAATTCCCTATACCAGCAATGGATAGTATTCTTGACAAACTTGGTAAATGTCAATACTTTACTACCATTGACCTCGCGAAGGGTTTTCACTAGATTCAAATGGACGAAAACTCAATTCCTAAGACAGCTTTTTCAACCAAAAATGGATATTACGAGTTCACTCGAATGTCGTTTGGTTTGAAAAATGCACCTGCAATGTTCCAACGTGTAGTGGCATTGGTAGGTACGCTAATAAAAACCAAAAACTTGTTTAACAACTTGACCCAATAACCTAATTGTGATTCGGGGTGACCCTTAAAGAAAAGGTATTTGAATGTGCTAGTGTTGAAACTGGGAATTAATTAAGGCTTCCAAAGTTTTTGTGCCTACTCTGTTGGCCAGAGCCGTTCCACTCGTCAGTAGCTTGCTGACAAAGAGTAGCGGGAATATTTAGACGTGCTAGTCGGCGCTACCAGAAGTCGGAGATCGGACCAGACAAGCGCACGTGTCGCACTTAGCAACCCAGTAGGACCAATTTTGTTGCTATTTTAATTATCAGCCGCGGTCTTGCGAAGAACAACATATGGCATAGCCTCGGAAAACGGCGTCAAGCGGGTGAAACGCTAACTACTTATGCAGGGGGCCTCATGCACTAAGCATATAGCGTAACTTACGAGAGTAACAAAGAAGCTGTGTCTGTATTATCTTTGGTGTACCTTTTCGCTTGGCTAGAAGCTAAATGGCCGCGCATGGTTTCATAAAGTTGTATTTTTTTTAGCAACGCATACCGACTTATCTAATTGTGGCAGCCGGTAGGATACGAAACGATCGAGCGCGAAAAGCAAAATCATTCGAATTCGTATCCGCAAAAGGACACACGCTAAACTTGCCGCGAATGCCTATTAACCGTTCTCGGATAAAACATATTCTAGGCTAATTAAAAACCCGACATTGCAATTTTATTGCAATAATCTAGTAACTCAATTAAGTATTAACTAAGTATCAATCAGAGCTACAAGGTAGTGAATTTTGTTCACTACATAACAGTTAGTGTGCCCTTGGTCTTGCATATCTTTCGATCCCTGCAAATCGCTCTCATTGGTAATCGTGACAAGACAAAATACCCAACAATATAACAAGAGTGAAGTGAATAAAAATGGCACAACCGACAGAGCCCGTACTCCAGTTAAGTGAGTTACATCTATCACAAGCATTAGGCCAGATAAGGCAAGTGCCAACGTTCCACGGAACCACCGAACAAATAAGCGCATTCATACGACGCATCGACCTTATAATGCAATTATACTCGACAAGAAATATGCGCCAACATAGCGTCCTTTTTGGAGCTATCGAGATGCAGATAGGAGGAGACGCACAAAGAATCATGCAGCTATCCGCTGCCAACACCTGGACTGAACTAAGGGCAGCGCTCATCTCGGAAGGCAACAACCATGTGAGAAAGAAGACGAATTTACAACACGCCCTTCACTGGAAGTATTCATAAGTTTGTTGAAGACTTAGAATACAAATCATATATTATATCGAATAACCTTATATTAGAAGAAAATCAAATGAACACAATGTTGTAAACAAACGCACTAAATAACACTGTAAAAGACGTTATAATGAGGAAATTACCCTAAGATTGTTCATGACTTTAGCCCGTCGTGACATAATAACAGTTTCCAAACTTAGACAAGTAGCACAAAGAGAAGGTGTCTACGACTTAATATTGTCCGATAGAACTAAAAACCAAAATAATCAGAATAGTCCAACCACTTCCAATAGTAACCGGAGTAATAACGACTATCGTGAGAGCAGGAAAACTCAAAATTATAGCCACACACCTAATCTACAAAATTATAATAACAGCACGCCCACTGATTGACCAGGAGTTTTGACAGAAGTTGAACAAAGGCAGGGCACAAAATCACCTTAATTACCAAAACCAACAAAATCATTTATCCGCCCCTTACCAGCTGCCTCGGAAACCGAAGAAGATGAACCATACATCAAATTAACAATGAATAATAAAATTCTAAAATGTGTAACAGGCACGGGCTCGATTATAAATTTAATGAAAGAAACTGTCAATTAGAAGTACACACAATTAACGGTACAGTAATAATAAATCAAAGTATTTCGCTGAAGCCAAGCAAGCTTTGCCCTACTCATCAAAAATTGTATTCACAGAATTTTTCAGAAAATACTCAAGCCCTAATAGATTTCAAAAACAAAACTCTACGAATAAATGATTACACATTTACAATGCAAAACAAATTAAAAATTAAATTGCCAGAGGACGAATCCCACCCCGAATATCTC
This sequence comes from Drosophila borealis, assembly GCA_035045885.1. Taxonomy (NCBI): domain Eukaryota; kingdom Metazoa; phylum Arthropoda; class Insecta; order Diptera; family Drosophilidae; genus Drosophila; species Drosophila borealis. The sequence continues at coordinate 111,722 of JAWNOR010000012.1, read as the reverse complement.
GTTCCAGCCCCATCTGATGACGAACAATTTGTGTTCGCCACCAGAGTTCAATGAATTCCGCCTAGATCATCTAATCGACGAAGAAAAGGGCAAATTAACAAAAGTTTTGCTGGAGTTTGGTGAAATTCAGTACCGAGAAAATGAAAATTTGACTTTCACAAGTACTGTCAAACATGATATCCAATCCAGATCCGGTTAAAAAAAAAAAACCATATAAATATGCCCAAACATTCGACCAAGAAGTCGATAATCTAACCAAGATATGATTAAACAAGGGATAATTCGCATGTCGGCATAACCTTATTGTTCGCCTAAAATGAGTGATGCATCCGGCAAACAAATATTCAGGATGGTCCTTGACTATCGAAGCGTTAATGAAGTCACAGTAGATGACAAATACCCTATACCAGCAATGGATAGTATTCTTGACAAACTTGTCAAATTTCAATACTTTACTACCATTGACCTCGCGAAGGGTTTTCACTAGATTCAAATGGACGAAAACACAATTCCTAAAGACGGCTTTTTCAACCAAAAATGGACATTACGAGTTCACTCGAATGGAACATGTTTTCACAAAATAAAGGGAGGCCACATAACTAAAGTCTTACTTGAGTTTGGTGACATTCAGTACTGAGAAGGTGAAAATTTGACTTTCACAAGTACTGTCAAACATGATATCCAAACCAATCACGAAGACCCGGTTTACAAAAAAACCATATTAAGATGCCCAAACATTCGACCAAAAAGTCGATAATCTTACCAAGATATGCTTAAACAGGGGATAATTCGCAAGTCGAAATCACCGTATTGTTCGCCTAATATGAGTGATGCATCCGGCAAACAAATATTCAGCATAGTCCTTGACTATCGAAGCGTTAATGAAGTCACAGTAGATGACAAATACCCTATACCAGCAATGGATAGTATTCTTGACAAACTTGGCAAATTTCAATACCTTACTACCATTGACATCGCGAAGGGTTTTCACTTAGATTCAAATGGATGATTCCCAAGACAGTTTTTACAACGAAAAATGGACATTACGAGTACACTCGAATGCCGTTTGGCTTAAAAAACTCATTGCAACGTTTCAACGCTGCATCAGACAATCTCCTTAATGGTTTTATCTACAAGGATTGTCTTGTCTATATAGCATTATTGTATACTCCACTTGATTGGAGGAACATGTTTTCACAAAATAAGGGAGGCCACATAATAAAGTCTTACTTGAGTTTGGTGACATTCAGTACTGAGAAGGTGAAAATTTGACTTTCCTAAACAAGTACTGTCAAAAATGTCATCCAAACCAAACACGAAGACCCGGTTTAAAAAAAAACATAAATATGCCCAAACATTCGACAAGAAGTCGATAATCTAACCAAGATATGATTAAACAAGGGCTAATTCGCATGTCGGAATAACCTTATTGTTCGCCTAAAATGAGTGATACATCCGGCAAACAAATATTCAGGATGGTCCTTGACTATCGAAGCGTTAATGAAGTCACAGTAGATGACAAATACCCTATACCAGCAATGGATAGTATTCTTGACAAACTTGGCAAATTTCAATACCTTACTACCATTGACATCGCGAAGGGTTTTCACTAGATTCAAATGGACGAAAACACAATTCCTAAGACAGCTTTTTCAACCAAAAATGGACATTACGAGTGCCTCGAGTGGAACATGTTTTCACAAAATAAAAAAGGGAGGCCACATAACTAAAGTCTTACTTGAGTTTAGTGACATTCAGTACTGAGAAGGTAAAAATTTGACTTTCACAAGTACTGTCAAAAATGTCATCAAACCAAACACGAAGACCCGGTTTAAAAAAACAAATATGCCCAAACATTCGACCAAGCAGTCAATAATCTAATCAAAGATATGATTAAACAAGGGCTAATTCGCTTAAGAGGAGGGGATGCATCCGGCAAACAAAAATTTCGGATAGTCATTGACTATCGAAGCGTTAATGAAGTCACAGTAGATGACAAATACCCTATACCAGCAATGGATAGTATTCTTGACAAACTTGTCAAATTTCAATACTTTACTACCATTGACCTCGCGAAGGGTTTTCACTAGATTCAAATGGACGAAAACACAATTCCTAAGACAGCTTTTTCAACCAAAAATGGACATTACGAGTTCACTCGAATGGAACATGCTTTCCAAAATAAAGGGAGGCCACATAACTAAAAGTCTTACTTGAGTTTGGTGACATTCAGTACTGAGAAGGTGAAAATTTGATTATCACAAGTACTGTCAAACATGATATCCAAGCCAAACACGAAGATCCGGCTTTCAAAAAACCATATAAATATGCCCAAACATTCGACCAAGAAGTCGATAATCCAACCTAGATATGCTTAAACAAGGGACAATTCGCAAGTCGAACTCACCGTATTGTTCGGCCAAATAACTAGTCTTTTCTGAGTTTGGACATTATCTAGTACGAGAAGGTGAAAATTTGACTTTCACAAGTACTGTCAAAAATGTCATCCAAACCAAACACGAAGACCCGGTTTAAAAAAAAACAAATATGCCCAAACTTTCGACCGAGAAGTCGATAATCTAATCAAAGATATGATTAAACAAGGGCTAATTCGCCTAAGAGGAGGGATGCATCCGGCAAACGAAAATTTCGGATAGTCATTGACTATCAAGGCTTTAATGATGTCACAGTTGATGACAAATTCCCTATACCAGCAATGGATAGTATTCTTGACAAACTTGGCAAATTTCAATACCTTACTACCATTGACATCGCGAAGGGTTTTCACTAGATTCAAATGGATGATTCCCAAGACAGTTTTTACAACGAAAAATGGACATTACGAGTACACTCGAATGCCGTTTGGCTTAAAAAAACTCATTGCAACGTTTCAACGCTGCATGAACAATCTCCTTAATGGTTTTATCTACAAGGATTGTCTTGTCTATATAGCATTATTGTATACTCCACTTGATTAGAGGAACATGTTTTCACAAAATAAAGGGAGGCCACATAACTAAAGTCTTACTTGAGTTTGGTGACATTCAGTACTGAGAAGGTGAAAATTTGACTTTCACAAGTACTGTCAAAAATGTCATCCAAACCAAACACGAAGACCCGGTTTAAAAAAAAACATAAATAAGCCCAAACATTTGACCAAGCAGTCGATAATCTAATCAAAGATATGATTAAACAAGGGCTAATTCGCATGTCGGCATAACCTTATTGTTCGCCTAAGAGGAGGGATGCATCCGGCAAACAAAAATTTTGGATAGTCATTGACTATCAAGGCTTTAATGAAGTCACAGTTGATGACAAATACCCTATACCAGCAATGGATAGTATTCTTGACAAACTTGGTAAATGTCAATACCTTACTACCATTGACCTCGCGAAGGGTTCTCACTAGATTCAAATGGACGAAAACTCAATTTCTAAGACAGCTTTTTCAACCAAAAATGGACATTACGAGTTCACTCGAATGTCGTTTGATTTTGAAAAATGCACCTGCAATGTTCCAACGTGTAGTGGCATTGGTAGGTACGCTAATAAAAACCAAAAACTTGTTAACACAACTTCGACCCAATAACCTAATTGTGATTCGGGGTGACCCTTAAAGAAAAGGTATTTGTATGTGCTAGTGTTGAGACTTGGAATTAATTAAGGCTTCCAAAGTTTTTGTGCCTACTCTCTGTTGGCCAGAGCCGTTCCACTCGTCAGTAGCTTGCTGACAAAGAGTAGCGGGAATATTTATACGTGTTAGTCTAGTCGGCGCTACCAGAAAGGGAGATCGGACCAGACACGGGCAACACCTAGAGCACGAGTCGCACTCAGCGACCCAGTAGGACCAATTTTGTTGCTACCTTACTTATCAGCCGCGGTCTTGCGAAGAACAACATCTGGCATAGCCTCGGAGAACGGTGTCAAGCGGGTGAAACGCTTACTACTTATACAGCACCATCGGCGGCCGCATGCACTAAGCATATAGCGTAACCTGCATATATATATATACATGTGTTTATATATATATATATATATATACATGTGTTTATATATATATATATATATATGTACATGTGTTTATATATATATATATATATACATGTGTTTATATATATATATATATATATACATGTGTTTATATACATATAAATTTCGTTTGTAATATTTAGGCACAGCGATCTTAATCGTCGTATACATTGGGCCCAACGTCTGCTTCGAAGGATATGGCGTGAGTAAGAGTTTAAAACAACGCTTATAAGTATATATATTTATATACACATTTAAGCATTTAAATGTAGCTTAATTTAGCAAGAAGGTAACTTAATTACTATCCGTCAAGTCTCAAAATAATGTTGGTGTATTTCTCCTTCCACTTAATTTCTTTATGCGCTTTAAACTAGTTATTGTACCTTCATTACATTAACTTTGAACTTAAATTTTTGTTCTGGGAACTGTATTTTATTTTTGTAAATCAAGTTATACCTATCTTTCTATTTATTGGCATCATGCTCAAAAAAAAAATGAACAATGCGTGAATAAATGAATTATATAAGCTTATTTGATATGATATCCTAATTCCTTATTTTTTTTTTCAGTCAAGTACCCATGTTAGCCGTTTGCAATTTATAGTAATGGTTTAAGAACCTGAAATAGGACAAGCATCCACATTCCATTGTTTTGTTGTTGCTTGTCAAGGTAGGGAGGGTATAGAGAAAGAGAGACGATCAACAACCTAGTTCTCTCACTTAAGCGAAATTAAATATTTTGAATTTGGATGTTCGGTCAGAACACATTAATGGTACACATACTAGAATCTTGTTTTTTTTTTTTATGTATTTACTTTAGCTCAATAATTTTTTTTGTTTTTCATCGCATCTAAACTTTGTGTTTATGGTAAGTGCAGAAAGGAGGGGAAAAAACCCCGACCAGTCCGACGAGCCATTGTCCGAGCATTAGCAAGAAGTGCAAACCTCAATCCCTGCACTCCGGTTAGGCAACAGTCACGGCCGTTCGTTTTTTATTTTGTTTGATAACCAAACAACGCAAAAACTGAACCCGAACCTCTCCACCATTACATATATGGCGCCCAACACGTGTGACCCTAGCAAGAACGTAAAACTTTTTCAGGCAGTAGTTAGTTGTAGGAATATGCGATCGTAATTCAGACATTGCTGGATTAGTCGACCACAATTAATTGCTAGTTGTTTTAGCAGCGGGTAAGATCGGAAAAGATGGAATAATAAACAAATTTGGGTGATTTGTTTCAAGGACTATTTGGAATTACAACAAGCTGGAAATTTTTCGGATGTTGTCCAATAGTCCATGAGCAGTAAAAGCCCATATCAGAAAAAGATTCCAGTAAAATAAATAGTACAAATTCAACTACTCAGATTTGTTTAGTGGAAAAAAGACAGACAGAATAAATAAGCAAGGTTAAAACATATGCCATATTTAGTTGTTTTATTGTTGTTTGGAAGCCCTCAGTGCACCAATTTTGTAGTCATTATGGCACTGAGGCGAAGCACAGAGTGCATAGTTTCAGCGATTAACGCGAAAGATCCATTTTGTGGCATTTGCCTTGACCAATTACAATACTTTATCTTGCCAAGATGGTTGACTTCTACAGGTATCAGGAGAGGTCACCGATTCGGAAAGGGCGAGGAGCCACGCCCAAGCGAAGTATGCAAACTAGGTCTATGAATCGTAATCATAGAGAATATTTAGGTAGTTGCAAGCATCTCTAGGCAGCAATGGAATAAGTCCCTGGACAATGGTCCAAATGTAAAGACAATTAACTATATTAACGAAGCTCTACAATCTCAACAAAGGACTTTAATAGCAGAACTTAATAATGTTACTCAATGCTTCTGTTGAATAATCACTGCAAGAGAAGTTGGCAACATTAAATGTACGAAGTGAGCGAGCTGAATCATCACGCTCTCAGATTAGTTCAGTCCCACGTCAAGGAAATTATCCTTAAAACCCGTAAAGATTTATTGCAACCAATTATCGAAAAAGTTACAGCAATTTTTTAAGAAAAATATTATTACCCCCATCATCAAAAATTTCTAAAAAACATCATAAATTAACGCGAAATATGCACCTTAGCTAAATCCGAACACAGACCTCCTAAACTCTCATTTCAAACTATTTAATTGAAAATTGACAATTTCTATCTTGTATAGACACTTATTTCAAATATGCTGCATTAATAGAAATAAACAGCTGAGATTGGCTTGAAGCAAAACGAGCAATCCTCCAAATATTCAATTTTACGCGTAACAACACTTTGCAACTGCCAGCATTATATCCTAAAATGTCCGCCTGAGGACAGTTTCTTAGGGATGGGGAAATGACATATGTTCCAAAACCACAACACATACTATACTTGTACACACACTGATATATCCAAAAATAAACTATGGCATATTTCCACAGCACTAATATCCAACACCTTATAAATAAGCCCTAGCAACTAAACACACCACTTAAATATTGTAACACCAATTAAAATTTGTAACAATAAACTTAAGAGGCCCAAAACTGCTCATCGTTTTTGTTCGACCAGGTGCTGCCTAGAGGCTTGGTCTGTTTACATAAGTCGTTTAAGATTTTTAACCCTGTGTAGTGCATTCAGCATGCACATTGTAACACTTTGTAACAATCTTAAATATTGCTATTGACAACAATGGATATAAACAAACAAAACAAAACATAAACGCAAGTCAGTGACTCGATCAAATGTAATATATTCAGCCACTTGACGTGACACCGTCTAATACCGGTCAAAAATTCCGAGAAGACCACTTGGCGGCCGCTGTAAATAACGCTGCAGCCGAGCGCCGGCGAATTTTATAACCTATGCTTTAACACAGCAGCAACAACCCCACACATTCACATTAATAACAAAATAAAAAGTTGCCTATAACAGATACGACTTCAATAACAACAGCAACTAAAGCGACTGCAACAAACCAGTTACTACTGCTTATCAAAGAAAAACTACAACAACAACAGCATCAATATCGCAAAAAAATCTGAAGAATATCCAATAAGCGAAACGTTGAGCGATGAACATTCATTAAATAACGATGATTATCTAATACCAAATATGCACATGAGAGAACAAGATGAAGTGTCCCGACGACTGCGTGGGACCTTTCTATATCACCGCCTGGATACGTGGCAGCTGACACGCTAGCCTTTGCAAGGACCAGAAGCGGCACCGATCGCCGTTTTAAAGACGTTTGTAAGGACGGAGCGCTTCTGGAGCTCGCTCAGGTAGAACACGTCAAAAAGGACAGATAAACAAGTAGGAGGTTCTAGTCGGGAGCTCCCGACTAGGGAATACCCTGAATCCTTTTATTACAACACCAAATGCAGCACGCGCTACCCGCTCGTTTGCTTTAGTAGTAATTAAGATAAAATAAAAAAAGGTTCCCTTGGCAGGGGTTTGACCTCGCCAACTGACTGCACAACTGCCGCCGCCTCAACGCAACAGCCACACCAGCCAAAAAAATTGTTTCTCCGGCAGGGTTTGAAGTAGTAACTGACCGCGCTACTTTCCGCCGCCCTTACTCAATAGCCACAAAGGTTTTAAGTCTTAATAACAAAAAAATGAATTCAAATAGCAGCACAGAAAGCAATACAGACGCGCATGAATGTGTGTGAGTAAATGTAGAGAAATTCTTGGAATTTGCACTTGCTGCTGCACGTGTTTTGAGGCCAAAACACATTTTCTTTCATGTTTCTTACCCGATCTTGATGTAGTTTTCATCAGTAGATTTTATTGTACTATAAAAATATATGTGTATTCTCCAAATGACAATTGCATTTAAATTGTGGTTTAATTAGGCAATACAAGTTGGTTTACTAACATATCTAATAGCCTTATGGTAGTAGCGGGGAGTTGGCGATAGCTAAAAAATGATACTTGATATATATATATATATATATATATATATATATATATATATATATATATAATTCTAGAAGATACATGTCAAGCTTGGTGACTCTAGCTCTTATTATTTACCAAAATTTCAAGTCTCTTGGTGCACCGCGTCACAAACTAAAATTATTACAAATTACTCGATAACCAACTATTTTTTTTCCACGATGCTCAAGCTATGAAAAATTGTTAAAACCGTCTGATTCCCAAGCACCCTCTATTTCGTTCCATTCATAAAAGATGGTGACTATCAGATTAACAAAAAAATATTTTCTGACAAGTTCCCACTTCCAAGAATAGGAGATATCTTGAGCAAGTATTCGATTCCTCCATATTAAACTTCAGAAAGATTCTCGAAATATAACGTCTTTTTCAACGAGCATTGGCTCCTATCGCTTCACGCGATTACCATACGGGTTAAAAATAGCTCCAAACTCATTCCAAAGAATGATGACAATAGCATTTTCCGGTCTTGAACCTTCCCAAGCTATTCTATATATGGATGACTTGATAGTTATTGGTTGTTCAAAACACATGATTAAAAACATAACATATTTTTTTGATGTGTCGGAAGAACAACTTTAAGCTACATCCAAAAAAAAATGTTCATTTTCCATGCACGAAGTAACTTTTCTAGGTCACATGACAGCACTATTACAGACGTTTTAGTAAAAATGTTCTGATTATTCTCGCCACATAACACGTTAATGCAAAAAGAATGTTAAATTCGAATGCATAGCTGAATGTCAGTCAGGTTTTGAATACCTAAAAAGAGAATTAATTAAGCTACAACCGACACAAGTTACAACCGACACAAGTAAGCAAGCGGAGTCTATTAGTATAATTATATTGCAGATGCGTCATCTAGAATAAGCATCAATGAGTTAAAAGAAATGAAATGCCACGACTTAAAAGTCAATAAACGACAACATAGTAAAGCAAGGCAAAACCTTGAAAATGCTTCTATGCCCAACGTATAAAAAGGCATTAAGAATGACGATGTGCGAAAAGTAGTAACCTTGCGATTAACACCTTTTAAATGTTTACTAAACCATGTGTATTGGAACAAGTCAAGCACGTCATTTCATTAGAATGTTCCTCACCCTTTGTATATTCTATTATATCTTTATCTTTTTCTATTACGCTTATTATCGTATATGGTCCTAGGTAATAATTTTCTAAATTATGAGCTACTTAATTTTTTTTTCTTAGGATAAACTTTAGGTTTTTACTTTATATAATATATTTTTATAATATTTGCATACATCCTTTTTTCCCGATTGGACACGGAATGTATTATAAAATAAAATTTTTGTATCGATAATTACCTCTTTTTTTATATATATTTTTTTGTAATTATATATTGATAATTACTTTGTTGCTGATCAGGCCTAAAATACATTTTAATGTTCTATACTCGAGCTAAGCTAAGTTTTGAATAATTAACTTGAAATTTTAAAATTTGATTAATAAACTTGTAATATTTAAATCAAAACTTTGTCTTTTTTCTTCTTATTCGTGTTGTTCGCAGCAGAACGCCCTCTGAATAATATCATATCTGAATTACAATATATTTTTACTTCTCAAATCACGATATTGAAGTCACATACTATTATTTTTAAACCACCATAAAATACCATTGTAAATTGCCCATCACTAATCTATGGATAGTTTTTGTTGGAAGTTCGAGAAGTAAATAACGCATTACAAGCAGTCTAAGGGCTCTTTTGATTTTTATTAAAATTTATAAAACGAAAAAGGGCCGAAGTGGAGTGCAAACTAGCATCTCCTCAAAACACGTGTTATAAATAAATTTTATAAAATCAACAGGGGAACACTTTGAAGTTTACATTGGTAAATGTCAAGTTTACAATATTATACTTAGAATAAGTTTACACTACAAAGTTATTGGTGTTCTTTCTGCGAACGTCGGTGTGTTTGATTCTATGCTTTCCGTGTGACGTTGTTGCTGTTGTTGTTTCTGCTGCTGTAGCCGCAGCTCCTTTTGAAATTATCGTTCCTGCTTTTTGTGGCTGCGCTTAACTAGTGTATGTTGAATGTGCATTTTGTTAATCATACCAAGTGCTGTTTTGTTTCCGGATTGCGTCTTTGCCAGTAGACGGCTCCTTTTGGATCGTTGCTTCTTTTATTTGCTGTTGCTAATTTTGTTATTGTTGTTTATGGTATTGTGCACTTTTATCTTTTAAATCAAATATTTTGTGAATTAGTTTTTCACTGTTTTTGTAGTATATATTACAGAATATATTTCCCTCGTTGAGCGTCCTGACTCGTTCGCCATGTAATGAAACAACTCAAGCACGTCAGTACTGGTTTTCAATGATCTTTAGAATGTTCTTTATTCGGAACTCTGTATATAGATATTTCTAGCGGGTATAACCCGGCCTTGCCCGTGGCACGTATGTTAAAAAATCAATGTTCTCAAACAAATTTTAAATGATTTTGAAACTGATCGGACAGTAAACAAATAACTTCCATACAAACGTTTTCCGCCAATTTACCACTGTTGCGAGTGGAATTTCCCAAATCGCTGAAACACGTATTCATTACATTCTTATGTAGAGCTTTGAAAATAAGTTTGAAGCAGATCGGACACAATTTAAAACTTCGTACAAAAAATCTTTGAGTCGCATTCCACCCGAAAAAGTTTGGATTCTGCAAAAAGTGTGAAACACGCCTGAAATGATTTTTCTTATCTTTGGAAACGAATTTGAGCGCGAAACGCCACCCACAAAATTTTTGACTTCCATTTCCACCAAGGAGGAACGGATTTTTCGGAAAGTGTAAAACACCCCTTAAATGAATTTGAACAAAGATCTGTGAAAATAAGTGTGGGGCCGATCGGATGGTAAACAAAACACTTTCATACAACCGTTTTCCGCCAATTTACCACTGTTGCGGGTGGAATTTTTCAAATCGCTGAAATACGTATTTATTAAGTTCTTATGTAGAGCTTTGAAAATAAATTTGAAGCAAAACGGACACAATTTAAAACTTCGCCCAAAAAATCTTTAAATCGCATTCCTGCCGAAGAAGTATTAATTCTGCGAAAAGTGTGAAACACGTATTAAATCTTTTTTGTTATGGATCTCTGGAAATGAATTTGAGCGCGAAACGTCACCCACCATTTGCACCAAGGAGGAACGGATTTTCCTAAAAGTGTGAAACACCCTTCAAATGAATTTTAACAAAGATCTTTGAAAATAAGTTTGAGGCCGATCGGATGGTAAACAAAAAAGTTACATACAAACGTTTTTCGCGAAACCCCGTCTTAACGTGCACCTAAATCACATAAGGTAGCTACAGTGAAAATTTCAGTTTCTAGCTCTTACGGTTTGGGCTGTGCGTTGATCATCAATCAGTCAGTCAGTCAGTCAGGACAAACAGTTATATATATAGTGATATACTAAAAAATAAGAAAACCAACTTTTATTGTAAAAGTAAACGAACAATAGAACTATGTTGGGTAAAATTGTACAAATCTAAAATTCATAGAATTTATAAAAAAAATTTTAATAACAAAAGATATTGCGATTGTGATTGGAATATTTTTACCCAGGCTATTGTATAAATATAGGTGGAAAAAATGCAAGGGAGATGATAATACTGCCAATGTTGCTAATGGCTTTCAGGCTGCACGTACACCGCCAACATGCGTAACCCGCCAGTACAACAGAAGCAGCAGGCCCAGCCGATGCCCTAGCAGCTGAAAACGAAAAACCAAGATAAGCTTATTGCCTCAGTGCTGGCTAATGCCAAGCCGCACTGGCCGGCAAATTCACTGGCATGCTGCTGTAGATTGAGAACTTAGAGCTTTTGCCCATGCGGAAAGATCAGGAGGCACTCAAGGGCAAGGTAGAAGAGGCAGTCGCTCTGCTCCAGGTGCACCGCATCTACCGCCGAACTAAAATTTTTACAAATCACTCGACAACTAACAATTTTTTCCCACAGTCTCTTTTATTTAATATGCTAATTTAAACAAAAACACTAACAGGAACGCAACAATTTGCATACTGATGCTCAAGCTAAGAAAAATTTATAAAACCGTCTGATTCCCAAGAACCCTTTATTTCGTTCCATTCACAAAAGATAGTGACTAGTAGAAGATTATCGTCAGATTAACAAAAAATTATTTTCTGACAAGTTCCCACTTCCAAGAATAGGAAATATCTTGATCAAATAGGTCAAGTACAATTTTTTCAAGTCTCCACCTAATGTGTGGATTCCTCCAGACTGAACTTCGAAAAGATTCTCGAAATATAACGTATTTTTCAACGAGCATTGGCTCCTATCGTTTCACGCGATTACCATACGGGTAAAAAATAGCTCCAAACTCATTCCAAAGAATGATGACAATAGCATTTTCCGGTCTTGAACCTTCCCAAGCTATTCTATATATGGATGACTTGATAGATAATGGTTGTTCCGAAAAACAAATGAATAAAAACCTATCCAATGTTTTTGATGTGTGTCGGGAGCACAGCCTTAAGCTACATCCAGAGAAATGCTCATGTTTCATGCACTAAGTAACTTTTCTAGGTCACATGACAGCACTATTACAGACGTTATAGTAAAAATGTTCGGATTATTCTCGCCACATAACACGTTAATGCAAAAGGAATGTTAAATTCGAATGCATAGCTGAATGTCAGTCAGGTTTTGAATACCTAAAAAGAGAATTAATTAAGCTACAATACCCTGATTTTAGCAAAGAATTTTGCATTACAACCGACACAAGTAAGCAAGCGGAGTCCATTAGTATAATTATATAGCAGATGCGTCATCTAGAATAAGCATCAATGAGTTAAAAGAAATTAAATGCCACGTCTTAAAAGTCAATAAACGACAACATAGTAAGGCAAGGCAAAACCTTTAAAATGCTTCTATGCCCAACATATAGAAAGGCATTAAGAATGACGATGTGCGAAAAGTAGTAACCTTGCGATTAACACCTTTTAAATGTTTACTAAACCATGTGTATTGAAACAAGTCAAGCACGTCATTACTGGTTTGCAATAATCATTAGAAAGTTCCTCACCCTTTGTATATTTTATTATATCTTTATCTTTTTCTATTACGCTTATTACCGTATATGGTCCTAGGTATTAATTTTCTAATTTATGACCTTATTTTTTTTTGTTAGGATAAACTTTAGGTTTTTACTTTATATAATATATTTTTATAATATTTGCATATATCCTTTTTTCCCGATTGGACAAGGAATGTATTATAAAATAAAATTTTTGTATCGATAATTACCTCTTTTTTTATATATATTTTTTTGTAATTATATATTGATAATTACTTTGTTGCTGATCAGGCCTAAAATACATTTTAATGTTCTATACTCGAGCTAAGCTAAGTTTTGAATAATTAACTTGAAATTTTAAAATTTGATTAATAAACTTGTAATATTTAAATCAAAACTTTGTCTTTTTTCTTCTTATTCGTGTTGTTCGCAGCAGAACGCCCTCTGAATAATATCATATCTGAATTACAATATATTTTTACTTCTCAAATCACGATATTGAAGTCACATACTATTATTTTTAAACCACCATAAAATACCATTGTAAATTGCTCATCACTAATCTATGGATAGTTTTTGTTGGAAGTTCGAGAAGTAAATAACGCATTACAAGCAGTCTAAGGGCTCTTTTGATTTTTATTAAAATTTATAAAACGAAAAAGGGCCGAAGTGGGGTGCAAACTAGCATCTCCTCAAAACACGTGTTATAAATGAATTTTATAAAATCAACAGGGGAACACTTTGAAGTTTACATTGGTAAATGTCAAGTTTACAATATTATACTTAGAATAAGTTTACACTACAAAGTGTTTGTTAGTGTTTTTTTTTAATTGAGACATTGATAGTTTTCGTAGCTAGCACAAGCACAAGATGGGTACTTAAAAAAAGTAAGCGAGGCACTTACGTCTGTTAGTCCGCTTCTTCCTGTTTTGCAACAGGGTGTTGATCTGCTTGAGTCCCTCCTCGTTGTTTCCTAGGCGCCAGCTAGGCGGTGCTGACACGCTGACCCTCCCTCGCAGCAGTCTCTCTTTTGTACTCCTCTTATTATTGGTGCATCCGTTTGCGTTATTGGTGTTCTTTCTGCGAACGTCGGTGTGTTTGATTCTATGCTTTCCGTGTGACGTTGTTGCTGTTGTTGTTTCTGCTGCTGTAGCCGCAGCTCCTTTTGAAATTATCGTTCCTGCTTTTTGTGGCTGCGCTTAACTAGTGTATGTTGAATGTGCATTTTGTTAATCATACCAAGTGCTGTTTTGTTTCCGGATTGCGTCTTTGCCAGTAGACGGCTCCTTTTGGATCGTTGCTTCTTTTATTTGCTGTTGCTAATTTTGTTATTGTTGTTTATGGTATTGTGCACTTTTATCTTTTAAATCAAATATTTTGTGAATTAGTTTTTCACTGTTTTTGTAGTATATATTACAGAATATATTTCCTCGTTGAGCGTCCTGACTCGTTCGCCATGTAATGAAACAACTCAAGCACGTCAGTACTGGTTTTCAATGATCTTTAGAATGTTCTTTATTCGGAACTCTGTATATAGATATTTCTAGCGGGTATAACTCCGCCTTGCCCGTGGCACGTATGTTAAAAAATCAATGTTCTCAAACAAATTTTAAATGATTTTGAAACTGATCGGACAGTAAACAAATAACTTTCATACAAACGTTTTCCGCCAATTTACCACTGTTGCGAGTGGAATTTCCCAAATCGCTGAAACACGTATTCATTACATTCTTATGTAGAGCTTTGAAAATAAGTTTGAAGCAGATCGGACACAATTTAAAACTTCGTACAAAAAATCTTTAAGTCGCATTCCACCCGAAAAAGTTTGGATTCTGCAAAAAGTGTGAAACACGCCTGAAATGATTTTTCTTATCTTTGGAAACGAATTTGAGCGCGAAACGTCACCCACAACATTTTTGACTTCCATTTCCACCAAGGAGGAACGGATTTTTCGGAAAGTGTAAAACACCCCTTAAATGAATTTGAACAAAGATCTGTGAAAATAAGTGTGAGGCCGATCGGATGGTAAACAAAAAACGTTCATACAACCGTTTTCCGCCAATTTACCACAGTTGCGGGTGGAATTTTCCAAATCGCTGAAAAACGTATTTATTAAGTTCTTATGTAGAGCTTTGAAAATAAATTTGAAGCAAAACGGACACAATTTAAAACTTCGCCCAAAAAATCTTTAAATCGCATTCCTGCCGAAGAAGTATTAATTCTGCGAAAAGTGTGAAACACGTATTAAATCATTTTTGTTGTGGATCTCTGGAAATGAATTTGAGCGCGAAACGTCACCCACCATTTGCACCAAGGAGGAACGGATTTTCCTAAAAGTGTGAAACACCCTTCAAATGAATTTTAACAACGAGCTTTGAAAATAAGTTTGAGGCCGATCGGATGGTAAACAAAAAAGTTACATACAAACGTTTTTTGCGAAACCCCGTCTTAACGTGCACCTAAATCACATAAGGTAGCTACAGTGAAAATTTCAGTTTCCTAGCTCTTACGGTTTGGGCTGTGCGTTGATCATCAATCAGTCAGTCAGTCAGTCAGGACAAACAGTTATATATATAGTGATATACTAAAAATATAAGAAAACCAACTTTTATTGTAAAAGTAAACGAACAATAGAACTATGTTGGGTAAAATTGTACAAATCTAAAATTCATAGAATTTATAAAAAAAATTTTAATAACAAAAGATATTGCGATTGTGATTGGAATATTTTTACCCAGGCTATTGTATAAATATATGTGGAAAAAATGCAAGGGAGATGATAATACTGCCAATGTTGCTAATGGCTTTCAGGCTGCACGTACACCGCCAACATGCGTAACCCGCCAGTACAACAGAAGCAGCAGGCCCAGCCGATGCCATAGCAGCTGAAAAGGAAAAACCAAGATAAGCTTATTGCCTCAGTGCTGGCTAATGCCAAGCCGCACTGGCCGGCAAATTCACTGGCATGCTGCTGGAGATTGAGAACTTAGAGCTTTTGCCCATGCGGAAAGATCAGGAGGCACTCAAGGGCAAGGTAGAAGAGGCAGTCGCTCTGCTCCAGGTGCACCGCATCTACCGCCGAACTAAAATTTTTACAAATCACTCGACAACTAACAATTTTTTCCCACATTCACTTTTTATTTAATATGCTAATTTAAACAAAAACACTAACAGGAACGCAACAATTTGCATACTGATGCTCAAGCTAAGAAAAATTTATAAAACCGTCTGATTCCCAAGAACCCTTTATTTCGTTCCATTCACAAAAGATAGTGACTAGTAGAAGATTATCGTCAGATTAACAAAAAATTATTTTCTGACAAGTTCCCACTTCCAAGAATAGGAAATATCTTGATCAAATAGGTCAAGTACAATTTTTTTCAAGTCTCCACCTAATGTGTGGATTCCTCCAGACTCAACTTCGAAAAGATTCTCGAAATATAACGTATTTTTCAACGAGCATTGGCTCCTATCGTTTCACGCGATTACCATACGGGTAAAAATAGCTCCAAACTCATTCCAAAGAATGATGACAATAGCATTTTCCGGTCTTGAACCTTCCCAAGCTATTCTATATATGGATGACTTGATAGATAATGGTTGTTCCGAAAAACAAATGAATAAAAACCTATCCAATGTTTTTGATGTGTGTCGGGAGCACAGCCTTAAGCTACATCCAGAGAAATGCTCATGTTTCATGCACTAAGTAACTTTTCTAGGTCACATGACAGCACTATTACAGACGTTATAGTAAAAATGTTCGGATTATTCTCGCCACATAACACGTTAATGCAAAAGGAATGTTAAATTCGAATGCATAGCTGAATGTCAGTCAGGTTTTGAATACCTAAAAAGAGAATTAATTAAGCTACAATACCCTGATTTTAGCAAAGAATTTTGCATTACAACCGACACAAGTAAGCAAGCGGAGTCCATTAGTATAATTATATAGCAGATGCGTCATCTAGAATAAGCATCAATGAGTTAAAAGAAATTAAATGCCACGTCTTAAAAGTCAATAAACGACAACATAGTAAGGCAAGGCAAAACCTTTAAAATGCTTCTATGCCCAACATATAGAAAGGCATTAAGAATGACGATGTGCGAAAAGTAGTAACCTTGCGATTAACACCTTTTAAATGTTTACTAAACCATGTGTATTGAAACAAGTCAAGCACGTCATTACTGGTTTGCAATAATCATTAGAAAGTTCCTCACCCTTTGTATATTTTATTATATCTTTATCTTTTTCTATTACGCTTATTACCGTATATGGTCCTAGGTATTAATTTTCTAATTTATGACCTACTTATTTTTTTTGTTAGGATAAACTTTAGGTTTTTACTTTATATAATATATTTTTATAATATTTGCATATATCCTTTTTTCCCGATTGGACAAGGAATGTATTATAAAATAAAATTTTTGTATCGATAATTACCTCTTTTTTTATATATTTTTTTGTAATTATATATTGATAATTACTTTGTTGCTGATCAGGCCTAAAATACATTTTAATGTTCTATGCTCGAGCTTAGCTAAGTTTTGAATAATTGACTTGAAATTTTAAAATTTGTTTTTTTTTTAACGCGAATCCCGATGCAACGTACTGCATCCCACCTCCCGCCCAACCGACCGAGGGGCGCAGTCGTGTAACGTACGACACGAAATGCAAAGTAAATATGAAAAAAAAAATATTAAAAAAAGTCGATACAAACTACGAGTATGTGTACAAATACAATTACAAATAAAAATAGGACTTTCTACTTGCTAAATAGTTTAGAATAGAAGATTTTATGCGAGGAAGAGAAGCTTCCGAGCAGAATACTCTGTAATGCTTGTTATATTCATCACAGAGAACCCTGAACGGTTCATGCAAGGCATAATTAGTTGAGCAAAACTGAAGCGATAAAGGTACAAAATTACGTGTTAGTCTAGTAGGGATAGAGAAATTTAATTGGCTAGTCAACACAGAAGAGTCGATTTCACCAGTAATTAATTTATGAATAAATATTACACCCAGCATGGTTCTATGATTAATTAAAGAAGGAAGGTTAATCATCAGAAGTCTACTGGAGTATGACGGTAACCGCACACGAGGATCCCAATTTAAACCACTAAGGGCAAACAACAAGAATTGTTTCTGAACGGATTCAATTCTGTGCTGATGGGTAGCATATTGTGGTGACCAGATACATGAGGCATACTCAAGAATAGGTCGTACCAAAGATATATAAAGTGTTTTTGTCGTGTACGGATCGTCAAACTCCTTCGACCTTCGCTTGATGAAACCCTTAACTATTCTGGCCTTAATGACCACGGTATTAACATGAGAGTCGAATTTAAGTTTATGATCAAGGATGACACCTAGATCATTAACTTCATTAGAAGTACTATTAACACGCTAAAGCGGTATGCTATCAAGGATATAAGAAACCAATTGAGGGCTTCTATAGAAGGTCATTACCTTACATTTAGAGCAGTTTAAGTTTAACAGGTTGGCTAGACACCAAGCCTGAAACGCATCAATGTCCGCTTGTAAGAGATAACATGATGCCATATTTTTATATGCAAGGCATAATTTTACATCATCAGCATACATTAATACTCGAGAGTGAGACAGTATCGAGGGAAGGTCATTGATGAAAAGAGTAAAGAGTAGCGGGCCAAGATGACTACCTTGAGGAACACCGGAAGTCACCAGAATACGTTTAGAAAATGAATTTCTGAAAATAATAAATTAATAAACTTGTAATATTTTAATCAAAACTTTGTCTTATTTCTTCTTATTTGTGTTATAAATGAATTTTATAAAATCAACAGGGGAACACTTTGAAGTTTACATTGGTAAATGTCAAGTTTACAATATTATACTTAAAATAAGTTTACACTACAAAGTGTTTGTTAGTGTTTTTTTTAATTGAGACATTGTTAGTTTTCGTAGCTAGCACAAGCACAAGATGGGTACTTAAAAAAAGTAAGTGAGGCACTTACGTTTGTAGGCTTCTTCCTATTTTACAACAGGGTGTTGATCTGCTTGAGTCCCTCCTCGTTGTTTCCTAGGCGCCAGCTTGGCATCGCCGGTGCTGACACGCTGACCCTCCCTCGCAGCAGTCTCTCTTTTGTACTCCTCTTATTATTGGTGCATCCGTTTGCGTTATTGGTGTTTTTGATTCTATACTTTCCTTGTGACGTTGTTGCTGTTGTTGTTTCTGCTGCTGTAGCCGCAGCTCCTTTTGAAATTATCGTTGCTGCTTTTTGTGGCTGCGCCTAATAAGTGTATGTTGAATGTGCATTTTGTAATTCATACCAAGTGCTGTTTTGTTTTCGGATTGCGTCTTTGCCAGTAGACGGCTCCTTTTGGATCGTTGCTTCTTTTATTTGCTGTTGCTAATTTTGTTATTGTTGTTTATGGTATTGTGCACTTTTATCTTTTAAATCAAATATTTTGTGAATTAGTTTTTCCACTGTTTTTGTAGTATATATTACAGAATATATTTCCCTCGTTGAGCGGCCTTACACGGCCGCCATGTAATGAAACAACTCAAGCACGTCAGTACTGGTTTTCAATGATCTTTAGAATTTTCTTTATTCGGAACTCTGTATTTAGATATTACTAGCGGGTATAACCTGGCCTTGCCCGTGGCACGTATGTTATAAAATCAATGTTCTCAAACAAATTTGAAATGATTTTGAAACTGATCGTACGGTAAAAAAATAACTTTCATACAAACGTTTTCCGCCAATTTACCACTGTTGCGAGTGGAATTTCCCAAATCGCTGAAACACGTATTCATTACATTCTTATGTAGAGCTTTGAAAGTAAGTTTGAAGCAAATCGGACACAACTTAAAACTTCATACAAAAAATCTTTGAGTCGCATTCCACCCGAAAAAGTTTGGATTCTGCAAAAAGTGTGGAACACGTCTCAAATGATTTTTCTTATAGATCTTTGGAAACGAATTTGAGCGCGAAACGTCACCCACCAAAACTTTGACTTCCATTTCCACCAAAGAGGAACGGATTTTCCTAAAAGTGTGAAACACCCCTTAAATGAATTTGGACAAAGATCTTTGAAAATAAGTTTGAGGCCGATCGAATGGTAAACAAAAAAGTTACATACAAACGTTTTTCGCGATTTTTCCACACTTGCGTGTGGAATTTCCCAAAACCCCGTCTTAACGTGCACCTACATCACATAAGGTAGCTACAGTGAAAATGTCAGTTTTCTAGCTCTTACGGTTTGGGCTGCGCGTTGATCACCAATCAGTCAGTCAGTCAGGACAAACAGTTATATATATAGAGATTATATATATCGCACTGTCGCAGAAGAGCATCATTAAAAGAGAGAGAGTATGTATATATATGGTACCCTTGTTACATAAGCATAGCGTGGGATATGCGCCGTCAGCTTAACGGCCATCCAGAGTACTAGCAGTCCGCGCTGCGTAATATGAGCCGGAGTCAATAAACTCAAGTGGCTTTGCGCGTTTGGCTTTATGCTTGTTATTGAATGCAACAAAGTGTCACTTACTTATGTATTTAAACACAGGGTGTTATATAATGCATATACACACTACACATGGTAAAAAAAAACTTATAACAAGAATTGAGATTAGCTTTGCGCGTTTGGCTTTATGCTTGTTATTGAATGCAACAAAGTGTCACTTACTTATGTATTTAAACACAGGGTGTTATATAATGCATATACACACTACACATGGTAAAAAAAAACTTATAACAAGAATTGAGATTAGCAATCTAGATACTAATGGAATTCTCGCCCTAGGTCAGTTCTTCCAAAGGCTTGAAACAAAAGGCGATATAGCATAATCATATATATGGAGCATATATATATATTGCAAGACAAAGGAATGGTATTCCACAGAATATGCAGACGCTGCATATTCTGCGCTATGGTCACGCCATTTGTGTTTAGCAACAAAGTGTCGCTAGATCTGATATGCCCTTACATTGGCTGGGTATGTATTATATATGATTTGCTCATGCTACACCTCCCTTTTTTTTTTTAAAAAACGTAATATTCTATATGTAGTTATTTAAAAATTAAAGATATGTGAGGGAAATTTTTTTAAATTTAATTCCATAATAGTAAATAATGAATATATTAAATTTAAAATTATATTAAATTTAAATAAAATTGAAGTTATAATACTATATAATGAATTTAAAATATGAATAAATGAATATTAAAAGAAAAAGTTTTTTTTTTTTTTTGTTTTTAATATGGTGGCCAACCATTCTTTTTTTTACTCATTAAACAATTTTAATCTATCCTTATATACTGTTTGTTTTTTGTTTTTATTATTCTTTATAGCTATGTTATCGTTAGGTTCTATTTTTTATGACCTTAAATGGTCCTATATATACTAGATATAAATTATGCCCTGTTTCATTTCTTAACAGTACGTTATCTCCTATATTTAATTCTATATTCTTTACTTTACTATCGTATATAAGTTTATTCTATTGCTCGTTTTGTTCAAGCATTATTCTAGCTCTTTTATATTTCCAATCTATATTTTGATTCTTTAGCATAATCCTCTGCATTATATAAAGGTTCAAAGTGTTAAATGTTTGGGTTTTTGCTAAAAATTAGTTCATATGGGCAGTACTTGTGCATTGTGTAAGGTGTTGTATTGAAACAATAAAGAAAATATTGTAGCCAAGTATCCCAATCAGTTTTATCAACTGATATGTAGGAACGAATAAATTCGTTCTATGTTCTATGGCTTCGCTCTATTGTTCCTAAAGACTGGTGGTGGTGTGCTGTTGAAGTTATGTTTTTTATACCAAGGTATTTACATAAATCATTTATAACTGAGTTTTTGTTTTACGTTCCCATGTCCGTGATGAACGTCTTCATTGGACCACATTTCAGAATAAAATATTCGCAAATAGCTTTTGCTACAGTTTTTGCAATTTAGTTTGGTATTGGTATGGCAAAAAAATGTTAAGTCGCATATCAGTGTGACTCTTGCTCTGACTTTGGTAGTGGACCGATCGTGTCTATTACTACTCTATCAAAGGCAAAAACTGGTGTCTCTGTTAGTTTTAAAGGAGTTCGAGTGTGCGTTGACACTTTTGATTTTTGGCATTTAGGACACTTTTTCATATAATTCGTGATATCACGCGTTATAGTTTTCCAATAGTAATAGCGTTCTATTTTTTCAATAGTTTTTGTTCTTCCCGTATGCCCTCCTTGAAATGGATTATCATGGAATGTAGACAGTATTTCTTCGATATCTTTATTACTTTTTATTGTGGTCACCGGCTGGAGTAGCGCCACACTTAGGTTTTTTTAATATCTTACTGCCCATTTCTTTTAAGGAATCTATTGAAACGTATTCAAAGATTTCTTCGCCCGGTGCCATTTTGAGTTGTTTGATACTATATATACCGGGTTCTTTTTCAATCCTTTGGAATAATTGATCTAAATCAAAGACTCCATTGATATAGAGATCGACATCATCAATTCTTGCAATTATCTTTTTCCCATGTTTTAAGAAACATTTGGCCAAACTTAAATGCAAGGTCACTACTTTCTTAACATCATCATTTCGAATGACGTTATATATATTGGGCATCGAAGTGTCCGGTTGCTTTTGCAATTCGGATTTTGGTCCTGCGCAGGATTTATTCTGTCTACTTGAACTTCTTGTAGTGACTTTTAGTACGTTAGCTGATATGTTTTTTAATTATTTTATTGTGATGCGTGATAATGCATCAGCAACGAATTTGTCTTTGCCCTGGAGATATTCTATAGTAAAGTCATACTCTTCTAAGTCTAATCTCATTCTTGTTAATTTTGAACTTGGATTCACCATTGAAAACAAATATGTCAATGGTCTATGATCTGTTTTGATTTTGAAATGTTGACCATATATATATGGTCGAAAATGAGTTGTTGCCCAGTGTATTGCTGCCAACTCTTGTACGGTTGTATTTTTATTGCTTTCTCCTTTTGTAAATGGAGGCTAATTTACTGGCATTGGTTATGATGCAAAATTCTTTGCTAAAATCTAGGTATTTTAGTATAGTAGGTCTCATTAGAGCATGTTCTGGATGTAGTTTAAGATTGTGTTTCCTACACAGGTGAAAAACGTTTGTTAAGTTTTTGATCATTTTCAGAACAACCGATGACAATAAAGTCATCCATATACAAGAATGCTTGTAAAGGGTCTAATCCAGAAAATGCTATTGTCATCATCCTTTGAAAAGAATATGGCGCTATTTTTTATCCATATGGTTATCGTGTGAAACGATAAGAGCCATTGCTCGTTGAAAAAGACGTAACATTTCTAGATTGTTCTTTTACTTCTATTTGGTGGAAACCGTACATTAAGTCCAAGCATGCAAAATATTTAGCTCTTCCTAATTGATCAAGAATATCATCTATTCTTGGTAACGAAAATTTGTCTGAGAATAGTTTTTTATTTATTTGACGACAGTCTATAACTAATCGCCATCTCTTGGTATCGGATCTCTGTAATCCCTTTTTTGGAACGATAAGTATTGGGCTGTTATATTCCGATACAGAGGGTTCTACAATTTTATCCGAGATGAGTTTTTCGATTTGTTTATTTACTTCTTCTATATTAGTATGAGGAATTCTGTAATTTTTTATGTACACTGGCTCAGTATCTTTAAGTCTCAATTCTTGTTTATACAAATTGTTAGTTGTTATTGATTCGGTTTCAAGTCCGAATATGTCTGTGTACTTGGCGCAGAGATCTTTTAGTTGTTTATAATAATTGGGAAAGGTTCTTTGGTAATTTTTTCATCACCATTTCCTGGCGATCTTTGCTAATTTCTTAGACTGTTTCATAGTCACTTAGCTTTTCTATTTTAATGTTAAGATTTACTATTTTTATTGAATTTTTTGTATTTATTTATTTATTTATTTATTTATTTATATGGGGTCGACGAAACGAGTGTCTTCCAATTATTGAACACATTACAAATACAATTAGAAAAATTAAATGCTAAAAGCCCAGATAGAGAACAGAAATTTCAAATAGCATCACCGACCGATGGTGTTTTATTTGCCAGTCCGGCTAGCTGTGCCCCTTTTCACAGCTAATTTTGTCAGTGACGCTATTAGAGCCTACATTTAAGAACAAGGGTGTAAGCAGGGTGTTAATTTGCTATATTATTTAAGAATATACCATAAATAGGAGAAAAGAAAGGAGGAAGATTGTTAATAAAGTATAGAGCTGTATGCCAGATATACAGAGTGTAAAGTAGATAGAATAAAGAGATGGTATTGGGAAAGTAATGGGAAATCACCGACCCGGTGGGAGAAAATTTACCGCCAGTCCGGCTAGCCATGCCCCTGCTCATAGCTGGGAATGGTCAGTGACTTCCCGAAGGTATCCTGTAAGCAACAATTTTATTAGGGGTGGAGAAAGTTCGGTAGAGAAAACTTGATGCAAACTTTTGTAATTTTTACATAGCACGCGAAAAGAATTGTGCATAGCGTAGTCTGTTCTGCAAGTTATCACCCAGCCCGCAAGGCAATTCTTATTGCAATCATAAACAACATTTCAGTATAAGTCGCTATCCCAATTACTTAGCCCTTTCAGACTTATTAGACCCGTTTCTGCTAACATAAATATCAAAATTCCCGGCTTTAACAAAAACATAACAGCGCAACCACTTAACATAAAGATCCATATTCTCATGCGCAATTCATAACATGAACTAAAGATTCATATTCTCATGCGCAATTCATAACGTAAACTAAAGACCCAGTCTCTAGAGCGCAATTGCTAACGTAAACATGACTCCAAGCGTCTAGCTTACGCAAGCCGCCACCGCGAGCTTTTAAACTTTAAGGAAAGAAGCTTTAGCATAAACACAGCTGATTCGCAGCATAAGATCACCGCGAGCTTTTGAGCTTTTAGAGAATAATAATATCATAACCATAGCTGACTTGCAGCATAAGTTCACAATTGTACTTTAGTTCTTATCTTGGATGAAAATAAATCGGAAGCCTTCAGCCTCCCAGTAAAAAAATTTTTTTCCAATTGGTAGCCACTAATTGTTTAATTGGCGCCCAACGTGGAGCGCTTATGAACACAAAAAAGGATAATTAAAAGAAACAAAATCCTTAGTGATTCGCGAGTGAGCAAAAGTGCCGATTTACAAGTTCAAGATTGTCTCAAAAGAGCATTAAAACTTTTTTAAGAACGAAAATATCGAGTGCCTCTAAAAGAAACATTAAAAATTTCCGACGAACGGAAATACCCTGTTTCTGAAAACTTGAAGAGTAATGAAAATTCCCTGAGCTGAAAATATTGATTGTTCACAAGACTTAAAAGTGAAACCAAGTTTTCCCATTTAAGTTAAATGAAAACATTCCAAAAAATTAATCAATCAAAGAAGCGAAACAAATATTTTCGCCAACAAAAATTTTTCACCAATCAAAAAAAGGTGTATCAAAAACTTTTAACCGAATAAAAAATATCACGTCAACCTGAGACCCCCTTCAAAAGAATACCCTAAAACCCAGAAGGAAGGAAGGAAGGAAGACTTGAACGATATATAATCACCCATAAAGAAAGACCTTTTACGTGAGCCATCATCATTTACTTTAAAAAGAAAATTTTTTTAACTTAAGTAATGAGAATTAAAATTTGTGTAAACATTTTTTAGAATAATAAGTGTTATAAACTGGATA
This sequence comes from Drosophila borealis, assembly GCA_035045885.1. Lineage (NCBI taxonomy): Eukaryota > Metazoa > Arthropoda > Insecta > Diptera > Drosophilidae > Drosophila > Drosophila borealis. Next base: position 86,018 of record JAWNOR010000012.1, on the reverse strand, counting down.
ACCAAATAGAAAGTTTAATTGAAGATTTTCAAAATTTAAAAATGGCTAATAATAATAACTTGACAGCTGATTTGGTAGCTCAGTTGATTGCAACTCAGACCAGAGCGCTTCAAGAGCAAATTACAGAATTGAAGTTACAAATCACTCTCTCATCTAATAATGAACAAGAATATAAGATTACTGAAATAAATTACCCAATTCGTTGCGATGAATCTTTTGATGTTATCAAGTCCATACCAGAATTCTCAAGCAGCTATAATGCATATGTTAGTTGGCGCGAAGCCGCTTGCTGTGCCATGCGAATGTATAAAGAAGGAAATGGAAAGTACGTAGGTGCTTTAACAATATTAAGAAATAAAGTAACAGGTAAAGCTAATGACACCTTGACTAATCACGGTACCGTTCTTAATTTTGAAGCTATACTTGCAAGATTGAATTTCGCCTACAGTGATCGACGACCAATCTATATAATAGAACAGGAGTTAAGTATTTTACGACAGGGTAGCTTATCCGTTCTCGAATACTACAATTTAGTTAATAAAAAACTAACCCTTTTGATAAACAAAACTATCATGACGTATGGTGACAAAGCCAACATCATTACAGAAATGAATAAGAAAAACAGAGACAGCGCTTTAAGAATTTTCATCACAGGTCTTAACGGTTCTCTATCAGAAGTTTTGTTCTCCCTTAAACCTGAAAATTTGCCTAATGCTTTGGCAAAAGCTCAGGAACTGGAAGCGAATTACCAAAGGGCTAACTTCGCTTACCACCATTTCACAAATACCCATCAACGTAATAATCCAAACCCAGGGCATAACAATCAGCAAAAGAAAGCTGAATCCCCAAAACAACCTAATAAAAGGTATGATAATCACTTAAGGTTCAATCAGGTTCCACAAAATCAAATTTTTGCGCAAAGCAACAAGACTCCTCAACCTCCACCGCAGCCCATGGATGTAGACAAATCCATACAACTACAAAATACACCTTATCCGTATCATCCCTAAAATCGAAATTCGGTTCAACCAAAGAAAAGAGAATACGCTCCCCCTTCGGTTCAGCAACCTAACAAACTCATGCGTATCAATAACCTTGAGGAAGACCATTTTTTAGAAGAAGAGGGGGAGAACTCCCCTACATTTTTAGAATAGACAAAAAATTAAATAAAACTTTAAAAATATTAATTGACACCGGTGCTACCGCTTGTTATAGGGTATATACGATAACGCAGAAGAATTAGTTATAAAAAAAAAGAATTAAAACTGTAAATTTTCATAACATAAGCATATTTGGCAAACGCCACAGATTTTATGAAATTAACAATCTAGACGCAGATCTATTAGTCAGCTATAATCTACTGAAGGAGATTAAGGCAGTAATCGACTTGTCAAAGGGAACTTTGCTTTATAATGACAAAAAGGAAAATATTAATTTTACAAAACATGTCCAAGAAACGGTTGGCCATTTAAAAAGTTCAGACGAAGCCTATAACGTTGCTTCGTATTTGAACTACCAAAGTGGGAAATGTAAATCATTTTCTTTATTTAATGTATCCGATACAAAATCATCGTCTTTAAGTGACGCTGATAGCCCACGTATCGAAAAAACTAAAGTTGACGATATTCTTAAGGAAGAAAAGCTAAAGAAATTAAAACTCAAAAAGAGCAGACGTCGAATCGGTATCCTCTACAACAAGTTCTTCTTTATGCAAAATAAATCATACCATTAATGAAATTGATAATTTGAATATCCTTGAGCAACAAGTCGTTCAACAAATGCTCAACATGTCTCCCTTTTAGAACAGATATTAGAGGAGAGATAAGAACATTAAACGAGACTGCAATTTACAGTAAACAATATCCTTATCCTTATCCTGACTAACAATTTTGTTAGTCAGGAAATAAACAGGATGTTAAATGAAAATATAATAAGGCCCAGCAGAAGTTCTTTGTAGTATGTTGTATGTTGTATGAGCATATGCCCACAGTATTGTAGAGTACACAATATAACAAGTGGTCATATGCCCAACTTAAAAGTAACAGTAACAACTCATAACATAACGACACTTCGTTGCTACGTTTATACAATCATAAATATACATAAGTGCAGTAATAGGATCCGTCACTTATGCGGACTGGCCGCAGCGTGAGATCGCTAGCGTAAGCACTTCTTGAGTATGTACCATCTGTACATATATATGTATATATACATAACTACATAGGCACATATGTACTGCAACTCTCTCTCTGCCGACGCTTTTAGCGGCAGAGCTCACTTAAAATATTGTATGTAATAAGCCAAATATAAAATTGAATAAAACCGAGAGAACACTCTCGACCAATGCTTAAAACTAATAAGACTTTTTTTATTATTACCGAGCTCTTTTAATTTAACATGGCGACCGTGACAAGTGTCACGAACGTGTTAAAAATATAACATGTGTTTAAAAAAAAAAAAAAAACCTATACAACAAAAACTATGTAAAAGTGCATTAAAAACACGAAAAGAAAATATCAAATATACAGTCAAAAAAAATAATATTAATATTTTAAAAACAACAACAACTATAATGACCAGCAGTCTACAAGTACGAGTGGCGGTCCGTCAACGATGGAATAAAACACAAGAGTGGGAGGGCTGGATGACAACAACAACAAGCAACAAGTGTGAGAGGCAATCCGTCCCTTACGCCAGCGCGGGAGACCTAGAGATTGAAAAAAAAAACTGAAAGTCTGAGTGAGTAGAGTGCGAGAAATGGGCAAACGCGGAGGCCAGAAAAACAAAATAAATAAAAGAATAGCACACATTAAGTGGCTTTTATACACGAATACGCCGCCCACATGGACAACGGCACAAAAATTAACTGCCGAACTTGATTTTCTGAAAGAAAGCCTCCAGCAAAGAAAGCCAAATACCGCAACACACTCAGCAAATATCAAAGTTATAAATGAAAAACGAATTAAAAAATCACCATTACAATTTAATTTAAAAAAAAAAGAGAGCACAAACAACATTAAAAAAAAACTAACCCTATAATTAATCTTGTAACTTTAAGAAAATGAAATAAAACAAATATATTGAATTAGAAATAAAAAAAACTATATATATTTATAAAAATATGGCTTCACTAAAGACAATTAGAGCAACATATGATAGAGTTCAGTTTACCCTTATTTTAAAGAAAGACTTCATATCTATAAAACAATGGAATGGAATGCATTAGCGAAGAAAATAAATGATTAAAAAAACAAGTTCGAAAAATCATACAAATGTATCAATTCTGATAAAACAATAAAGTCAGATACATTGGTACATCACGCGCAAATATTAACAGCTCAATATAATAACATAGTAACTACAATAAACAAAGTTAATGATTAATTAACGCAGGAGCATAAAAATATATGTCAAAAAATTGTAAAAAGTTTAAAAACCAGATTACATAATATTGGTACTAGACGGAGTATTGTAATAACAATCCCGGAAGGTCCAAATCTGCTAGCTGAATTCAACAAGAACCAGTTAGAAGATTTGATGAGTCTAAACCAATAATCAATCCAGATATCAATATCTGATTGATAGTGACATTGAAACGCTCCAAGAAAATACAGAAACAATGACTAACCAGGTAGCTTTAGACAGGGAATACGTGAAGCAGGTTTCCTCTTCGGTCCCTGAATTTGATGGTAAAAAGCTATCATTAAACAGATTCCTAACTGCTTTACGCATTGTGGAAAGAACTAAAGGAGACCAGGAGGATATAGCAGTTGAGGTTATTAAATCAAAAATAACCGGCAAAAATTCTGTACAAAGTACAAAATGAATCTACTATATCCGGAATAATAAATAAGCTTAAAGATAACGTAAAAGGAGAATCTCCCGACGTATTAAAAGCTAAATTACTGAATATAAAACAAAAAGGCAAAACTGATTGCGAAAGCCATTTGAGGCAGCCCTTATTGATGTTGGCCTAGACCCAAACAATGCAGAAAAATTCTCAACAAACGAGTCTATTTCTGCAATGACTAAAAATTGTGAGCATGAGAAACTGAAAGTAATACTGGAAGCTGGTAACTTCGTTACTTTCAATGATGTAATGGGTAAATATATCCATTACATCACAGAACTGACTGGAAGCGCAAGTACAGTATTATTTCAGCGAGGCCGCAACAATAGAGGAGGTAGTTACCCACCGCAAAGAGGTAGAGGCAATGGCCGCGGTAACTACAATTCCTATAACAATAATAATAATTACAACAATAACAGAAACAACAATAGAGGTGGAAGAGGTTATAACCGAGGTAGAAAAAATTCCAACCGAAGCAACAACCAAAATAGAAATCATTATAACAATAACAATAACAATAATGTCCGAGTTGCCCAAGATACTTCGGGAAACTCGCAGACACCTCCAGATACTCAGGGTTAAACAGTAAAATATATACTGTTAACTTAAGTCTCAACAATTTCGTATCATTCAAAAATGTTTCAACAAATAAAAAGATAACATTTTTGATTGATACAAGTGCAGATATTTCAATCATAAAAGAAAATTCTGATGTCTTTCATGACATCCAAATCAATAGAATTATAGACATTAGAGGCATAGGAGAATGAGTAATAAACTCCAAAGGACTAGTCTCAATCGAACTACAAACAGACAAATACATTATTCCATACAAATTTCATCTACTTCATCCAGATTTCGCAATCCCTTGCGATGGAATAATAGGATTAGATTTCATAAAAACATTTAATTGCCAATTAGATTACAATAGCTCCGAGGATTGGTTTATATTTAGACCGCAAAACCTAACGTATCCTATCTATGTTCCAATAACATTTAGTTCTGGTACTAATCCAACACTGCTACAGCAAGATCCCAAGTGATACGCAAAATAGAGTTGTTTTCAGCAGAAGAAAACATTTTAATTCCCAATCAGGAAATTATACCGGGTGTTTATGTTGCAAATACGATTGCTACAGCCCAAAATACTTTTGTGCGATTTTTAAATACCACAGATAAATGCCAAATAGTATGCATTAATAACATAAAATTTGAATCACTTTCGAACTACGATGTAGTTCAAAATCTAAAAAACAATAGAACAGAGTCTGTAATTAATAAATTAAAGAAAAATTTTCCAACCTTGAATCCGAACCAATTACATCAAACAATTTCTATAAGCAAAAATTGAGACTTAACGATGATGAACCAGTATATGTAAAAAATTATCGATGTCCGCATAGCCAAATAGAAGAAATCCAGCATCAAGTTGGAAAGTTAATTGAACAAAATATTGTTGAACCGTCTGTTTCACCTTATAATAGCCCACTCTGATTAGTCCCAAAGAAATCTCTTCCAGGCTCTAAAGAGAAAAAATGGCGATTAGTAATTGACTATCGCCAAATAAATAAAAAATTGCTGTCAGATAAATATCCACTCCCCAGAATTGACGATATTCTTGATCAATTGGGTAGAGCTAAATATTTTTCATGCCTTGACTTAATGTCAGGTTTCCACCAAATTGAGCTTGAGGAAAGCTCAAGAAATATAACGTCTTTTTCAACAAGCAATGGTTTATATCGCTTCACGCGATTACCATTTGGTTTAAAAATAGCGCGTAATTCATTTCAGAGAATGATGACAATAGCATTCGCAGGCCTAGAGCCTTCACAAGCTTTCCTTTACATGGATGATTTAATCGTTATTGGTTGTTCTGAACGATATAAGATTAAAAACTTAACAGATGTTTTCAAACTTTGTAGAAAACAAAATCTGAAATTACATCCAGAAAAATGTTCATTTTTCATGCACGAGGTGACGTTTTTAGGTCACAGATGCACAGATAAAGGAATCTTACCAGACGATAAAAAATTTGATGTTATCAATAACTATCCAGTCCCTACGGACGCAGACAGCGCTAGAAGATTCGTTGCATTTTGCAATTATTATAGACGATTTATAAAAAACTTTGCCGAATATTCACGGCACATAACAAGATTATGTAAAAAGAATGTCCCATTTGAATGGACAACAGAATGTGAAAAGGCATTCCAGTACCTAAAAAATCAACTTGTTCAACCAAATTTATTACAGTACCCAGATTTTAGCAAAGAATTTTGCAAGCAAGCAAGCATGTGGAGTAGTTTTAACTCAAAACTATAATGGACTCCAACTCCCAGTTGCATATGCATCCAGAGCATTCACTAAAGGTGAAAGCAATAAAAGTACTACAGAACAAGAACTAGCAGCAATACATTGGGCAATAACACATTTTCGACCATATATATATGGCAAACATTTTACAGTAAGAACTGATCACAGACCTTTAACATATTTATTTTCTATGATAAACCCAAGTTCAAAATTAACACGTATGCGACTCGAATTAGAAGAATATGATTTTACGGTAGAGTATCTGAGAGGGAAAAGATAATTTCGTGGCAGACGCCCTGTCAAGGATAACAATATCCGACTTAATTGACATGAATAGAAAAGGTGAAAGTCACTACCAGGCACCAAAGTAGACAAAACAATTTCTGCGCAGAAAATAAACAAGAACTATTGCCAAAGCAAAGTCTTGAAAAAGCTTCTAAGCCCAACGTATACGAAGTCATCACAAATGACGAGGTACGAAAAGAAGTGACCTTGCGAATAACAGATTCGACATGTTTATTGAAACATGGAAAATCAGTTGTAGCAAGAATTAATGTTAGCGATTTGTACTCCAATGGAATTCTCAATCCGGTGACCCAAATAAATAATGAAAAAGAAAAAGAAACTATATTGTCTACATTCCATGACGATCCAATTCAAGGAGGTCATACAGGCATAAATAATACGATATCAAAAATAAAGAGACAATATTATTGGAAAAACATGACTAAACATGTAAAAGAGTACATAAATAAATGTCCAAAATGCCTGACGTCGAAAACGACGAAACATACAAGATCACCTATGATAATAACCGAAACTCCACAATATGCTTTTGACAGAGTGATAGTAGACACAATTGGTCCACTACCACGTTCGGAAAAGGGGAATGAATACGCAATCACTTTAATATGTGATTTGACAAAGTATTTAGTAGCAATTCCTGTTGCAAACAAAAGTGCAACAACTGTCGCAAAAGCCATATTCGAATCTTTTATTCTGAAGTACGGTCCAATGAAGACGTTCATTACGGACATGGGAACAGAATACAAAAATTCCATTATAACTGATTTGTGCAAATATCTAAAAATAGACAACATAACGTCTACAGCACACCACCACCAGACATTAGGTACCGTTGAAAGAAGTCATAGGACATTCAATGAGTACATTCGTTCATATATATCAGTAGTTAAAACTGACTGGGACGTATGGTTTCAGTATTTCGTGTATTGTTTTAACACAACACCATCAGTAACTCATAATTATTGTCCATATGAACTAGTATTTGGTAGACAAAATAACTTACCAATACAATTTAATAGCGTAAATACCATAGAACCTATATATAATATAGAAGATTATTCTAAAGAAGTTAAGTTTAGACTAGAAAACGCGTATAAGAGAGCTCGATGACTTTTAGAAAAAAATAAAACTAAGCAAAAAGAAATAAATGATAAGAAAAAAAATTTTTAATACAACATAGTTAATATTTTAAAAACAACAACAACTATGATGACCAGCAGTCTACAAGTACGAGTGGCAGTCCGTCAACGATGGAATAAAACACAAGAGTGGGAGGGCTGGATGACAACAACAACAAGCAAAAAGTGTGAGAGGCAATCCGTCCCTTAAACCAGCGCGGGAGACCTAGAGATTGAAAAAAAAAACTGAAAGTCTGAGTGAGTAGAGTGCGAGAAATGGGCAAACGCGGAGGCCAGAAAAACAAAATAAATAAAAGAATAGCACACATTAAGTTTCTTTTATACACGAATACCCCGCCCACATGGACAACGGCACAAAAATTAACTGCCGAACTTGATTTTCTGAAAGAAAGCCTCCAGCAAAGAAAGCCAAATACCGCAACACACTCAGCAAATATCAAAGTTATAAATGAAAAACTAATTAAAAAACCACCATTACAATTTAATTTAAAAAAAAGAGAGCACAAACAACATTAAAAAAAACTAACCCTATAATTAATCTTGTAACTTTAAGAAAATGAAATAAAACAAATATATTGAATTACAAATAAAAAAAAATTATATTTTATAAAAATATGGCTTCACTAAAGATAATTAGAGCAACATATGATAGAGTTCAGTTTACCCTTATTTTAAAGAAAGACTTCATATCCATAAAACAATGGAATGGAATGCAATAGCGAAGAAAATAAATGATTATAAAGACAAGTTCGAAAAATCATACAAATGTATAAATTCTGATAAAACAATAAAGTCAGATACATTGGTACACCACGCGCAAATATTAACAGCTCAATATAATAACATAGTAACTACAATAAACAAAGTTAATGATTAATTAACGCAGGAGCATAAAAATATATGTCAAAAAATTGTAAATAGTTTAAAAACCAGATTACATTATATTGGTACTAGACGGAGTATTGTAATAACAATCCCGGAAGATCCAAATCTGCTAGCTGAATTCAACAAGAACCAGTTAGAAGATTTGATGAGTCTAAACCAATAATCAATCCAGATATCTGATTGATTGATAGTGACATTGAAACGCTCCAAGAAAATACAGAAACAATGACTAACCAGGTAGCTTTAGACAGGGAATACGTGAAGCAGGTTTCCTCTTCGGTCCCTGAATTTGATGGAAAAAAGCTATCATTAAACAGATTCCTAACTGCTTTACGCATTGTGGAAAGAACTAAAGGCGACCAGGAGGATATAGCAGTTGAGGTTATTAAATCAAAAATAACCGGCAAAATTCTGTACAAAGTACAAAATGAATCTACTATATCCGGAATAATAAATAAGCTTAAAGATAACGTAAAAGGAGAATCTCCCGACGTATTAAAAGCTAAATTACTGAATAAAAAAAAACAAAAAGGCAAAACTGCTCCCAGTATGCCCGAAATGGACAATTTGCGAAAGCAATTGGAGGCAGCCCTTATTGATGATGGCCTAGACCCAAACAATGCAGAAAAATTCTCAACAAACGAGTCTATTTCTGCAATGACTAAAAATTGTGAGCATGAGAAACTGAAAGTAATACTGGAAGCTGGTAACTTCGTTACTTTCAATGATGTAATGGGTAAATATATCCATTACATCACAGAACTGACTGGAAGCGCAAGTACAGTATTATTTCAGCGAGGCCGCAACAATAGAGGAGGTAGTTACCCACCGCAAAGAGGTAGAGGCAATGGCCGCGGTAACTACAATTCCTATAACAATAATAATAATTACAACAATAACAGAAACAACAATAGAGGTGGAAGAGGTTATAACCGAGGTAGGAATAATTCCAACCGAAGCAACAACCAAAATAGAAATCATTATAACAATAACAATAACAATAATGTCCGAGTTGCCCAAGATACTTCGGGAAACTCGCAGACACCTCCAGATACTCAGGGTTAAACAGTAAAATATATACTGTTAACTTAAGTCTCAACAATTTCGTATCATTCAAAAATGTTTCAACAAATAAAAAGATAACATTTTTGATTGATACAGGTGCAGATATTTCAATCATAAAAGAAAATTCTGATGTCTTTCATGACATCCAAATCAACAGAATTATAGACATTAGAGGCATAGGAGAATGAGTAATAAACTCCAAAGGACTAGTCTCAATCGAACTACAAACAGACAAATATTTTATTCCATACAAATTTCATCTACTTCATCCAGATTTCGCAATCCCTTGCGATGGAATAATGGGATTAGATTTCATAAAAACATTTAATTGCCAATTAGATTACAATAGCTCCGAGGATTGGTTTATATTTAGACCGCAAAACCTAACGTATCCTATCTATGTTCCAATAACATTTAGTTCTGGTACTAATCCAACACTGCTACAGCAAGATCCCAAGTGATACGCAAAATAGAGTTGTTTTCAGCAGAAGAAAACATTTTAATTCCCAATCAGGAAATTATACCGGGTGTTTATGTTGCAAATACGATTGCTACAGCCCAAAATACTTTTGTCCGATTTTTAAATACCACAGATAAATGCCAAATAGTAGGCATTAATAACATAAAATTTGAATCACTTTCGAACTACGATGTAGTTCAAAATCTAAAAGACAATAGAACAGAGTCTGTAATTAATAAATTAAAGAAAAATTTTCCAACCTTGAATCCGAACCAATTACATCAAACAATTTCTATAAGCAAAAATTGAGACTTAACGATGATGAACCAGTATATGTAAAAAATTATCGATGTCCGCATAGCCAAATAGAAGAAATCCAGCATCAAGTTGGAAAGTTAATTGAACAAAATATTGTTGAACCGTCTGTTTCACCTTATAATAGCCCACTCTTATTAGTCCCAAAGAAATCTCTTCCGGGCTCTAAAGAGAAAAAATGGCGATTATTAATTGACTATCGCCAAATAAATAAAAAATTGCTGTCAGATAAATTTCCACTCCCCAGAATTGACGATATTCTTGATCAATTGGGTAGATGCTAAATATTTTTCATGCCTTGACTTAATGTCAGGTTTCCACCAAATTGAGCTTGAGGAAAGCTCAAGAAATATAATGTCTTTTTCAACAAGCAATGGTTTATATCGCTTCACGCGATTACCATTTGATTTAAAAATAGCGCCTAAATCATTTCATAGAATGATGACAATAGCATTCTCAGGCCTAGAGCCTTCACAAGCTTTCCTTTACATGGATGATTTAATCGTTATTGGTTGTTCTGAAAGACTTATGATTAAAAACTTAACAGATGTTTTCAAACTTTGTAGAAAACACAATCTGAAATTACATCCAGAAAAATGTTCATTTTTCATGCACGAGGTGACGTTTTTAGGTCACAGATGCACAGATAAAGGAATCTTACCAGACGATAAAAAATTTGATGTTATCAATAACTATCCAGTCCCTACGGACGCAGACAGCGCTAGAAGATTCGTTGCATTTTGCAATTATTATAGACGATTTATAAAAAACTTTGCCGAATATTCACGGCACATAACAAGATTATGTAAAAAGAATGTCCCATTTGAATGGACAACAGAATGTGAAAAGGCATTCCAGTACCTAAAAAATCAACTTGTTCAACCAAATTTATTGCAGTACCCAGATTTTAGCAAAGAATTTTGCATAATCACGGATGCAAGCAAGCAAGCATGTGGAGCAGTTTTAACTCAAAACTATAATGGACTCCAACTCCCAGTTGCATATGCATCCAGAGCATTCACTAAAGGTGAAAGCAATAAAAGTACTACAGAACAAGAACTAGCAGCAATACATTGGGCAATAACACATTTTCGACCATATATATACCTTTAACATATTTATTTTCTATGATAAACCCAAGTTCAAAATTAACACGTATGCGACTCGAATTAGAAGAATATGATTTTACGGTAGAGTATCTGAGAGGGAAAGATAATTTCGTGGCAGACGCCCTGTCAAGGATAACAATATCCGACTTAATTGACATGAATAGAAAAGGTGAAAGTCACTACCAGGCACCAAAGTAGACAAAACAATTTCTGCGCAGAAAATAAACAAGAACTATTGCCAAAGCAAAGTCTTGAAAAAGCTTCTAAGCCCAACGTATACGAAGTCATCACAAATGACGAGGTACGAAAAGAAGTGACCTTGCGAATAACAGATTCGACATGTTTATTGAAACATGGAAAAACAGTTGTAGCAAGAATTAATGTTAGCGATTTGTACTCCAATGGAATTCTCAATCCGGTGACCCAAATAAATAATGAAAAAGAAAAAGAAGCTATATTGTCTACATTCCATGACGATCCAATTCAAGGAGGTCATACAGACATAAATAATACGATATCAAAAATAAAGAGACAATATTATTGGAAAAATATGACTAAACATGTAAAAGAGTACATAAATAAATGTCCAAAATGCCTGACGTCGAAAACGACGAAACATACAAGATCACCTATGATAATAACCGAAACTCCACAATATGCTTTTGACAGAGTGATAGTAGACACAATTGGTCCACTACCACGTTCGGAAAAGGGGAATGAATACGCAATCACTTTAATATGTGATTTGACAAAGTATTTAGTAGCAATTCCTGTTGCAAACAAAAGTGCAACAACTGTCGCAAAAGCCATATTCGAATCTTTTATTCTGAAGTACGGTCCAATGAAGACGTTCATTACGGACATGGGAACAGAATACAAAAATTCCATTATAACTGACTTGTGCAAATATCTAAAAATAGACAACATAACGTCTACAGCACACCACCACCAGACATTAGGTACCGTTGAAAGAAGTCATAGGACATTCAATGAGTACATTCGTTCATATATATCAGTAGTTAAAACTGACTGGGACGTATGGTTTCAGTATTTCGTGTATTGTTTTAACACAACACCATCAGTAACTCATAATTATTGTCCATATGAACTAGTATTTGGTAGACAAAATAACTTACCAATACAATTTAATAGCGTAAATACCATAGAACCTATATATAATATAGAAGATTATTCTAAAGAAGTTAAGTTTAGACTAGAAAACGCGTATAAGAGAGCTCGATGACTTTTAGAAAAAAATAAAACTAAGCAAAAAGAAATAAATGATAAGAAATAATGAAATAAAATCCTCTTATAACATAATAAATTATATATAAAAAAAAATAAAAATAAAAATATAATAAAAAAAAAAAAAAAAAAAAAAACAACATAAAAAAGATAAAAAAAAAAATAAAAAAAAAAAAAAAAAAAAAAAAAAAAATATATATATTTCAAAATTTAAAAAAAAATTTTTAATACAACATAGTTAATATTTTAAAAACAACAACAACTATGATGACCAGCAGTCTACAAGTACGAGTAGGCAGTCCGTCAACGATGGAATAAAACACAAAGAGTGGGAGGGCTGGATGACAACAACAACAAGCAAAAAAGTGTGAGAGCGCAATCCGTCCCTTACGCCAGCGCGGGAGACCTAGGATTGAAAAAAAAACTGAAAGTCTGAGTGAGTAGAGTGCGAGAAATGGGCCAACGCGGAGGCCAGAAAAACAAAATAAATAAAAGAATAGCACACATTAAGTGGCTTTTATACACGAATACGCCGCCCACATGGACAACGGCACAAAAATTAACTGCCGAACTTGATTTTCTGAAAGAAAGCCTCCAGCAAAGAAAGCCAAATACCGCAACACACTCAGCAAATATCAAAGTTATAAATGAAAAACTAATTAAAAAAACACCATCACAATTTAATTTAAAAAAAAAGAGAGCACAAACAACATTAAAAAAAACTAACCCTATAATTAATCTTGTAACTTTAAGAAAATGAAATAAAACAAATAGATTGAATTACAATATAAAAAAATTATATTTTATAAAAATATGGCTTCACTAAAGACAATTAGAGCAACATATGATAGAGTTCAGTTTACCCTTATTTTAAAGAAAGACTTCATATCCATAAAACAATGGAATGGAATGCATTAGCGAAGAAAATAAATGATTATAAAGACAAGTTCGAAAAATCCTACAAATGTATAAATTCTGATAAAACAATAAAGTCAGATACATTTGTACATCACGCGCAAATATTAACAGCTCAATATAATAACATAGTAACTACAATAAACAAAGTTAATGATTAATTAACGCAGGAGCATAAAAATATATGTCAAAAAATTGTAAAAAGTTTAAAAACCAGATTACATAATATTGGTACTAGACGGAGTATTGTAATAACAATCCCGGAAGATCCAAATCTGCTAGCTGAATTCAACAAAAACCAGTTAGAAGATTTGATGAGTCTAAACCAATAATCAATCCAGATATCAATATCTGATTGATAGTGACATTGAAACGCTCCAAGAAAATACAGAAACAATGACTAACCAGGTAGCTTTAGACAGGGAATACGTGAAGCAGGTTTCCTCTTCGGTCCCTGAATTTGATGGAAAAAAGCTATCATTAAACAGATTCCTAACTGCTTTACGCATTGTGGAAAGAACTAAAGGCGACCAGGAGGATATAGCAGTTGAGGTTATTAAATCAAAAATAACCGGCAAAATTCTGTACAAAGTACAAAATGAATCTACTATATCCGGAATAATAAATAAGCTTAAAGATAACGTAAAAGGAGAATCTCCCGACGTATTAAAAGCTAAATTACTGAATAAAAACAAAACAAAAAGGCAAAACTGCTTCCCAGTATGCAACCAAAATGGACAATTTGCGAAAGCAATTGGAGCAGCCCTTATTGATGTTGGCCTAGACCCAAACAATGCAGAAAAATTCTCAACAAACGAGTTTATTTCTGCAATGACTAAAAATTGTGAGCATGAGAAACTGAAAGTAATACTGGAAGCTGGTAACTTCGTTACTTTCAATGATGTAATGGGTAAATATATCCATTACATCACAGAACTGACTGGAAGCGCAAGTACAGTATTATTTCAGCGAGGACGCAACAATAGAGGAGGTAGTTACCCACCGCAAAGAGGTAGAGGCAATGGCCGCGGTAACTACAATTCCTATAACAATAATAATAATTACAAAACAGAAACAACAATAGAGGTGGAAGAGGTTATAACCGAGGTAGAAATAATTCCAACCGAAGCAACAACCAAAATAGAAATCATTATAACAATAACAATAACAATAATGTCCGAGTTGCCCAAGATACTTCGGGAAACTCGCAGACACCTCCAGATACTCAGGGTTAAACAGTAAAATATATACTGTTAACTTAAGTCTCAACAATTTCGTATCATTCAAAAATGTTTCAACAAATAAAAAGATAACATTTTTGATTAATACAGGTGCAGATATTTCAATCATAAAAGAAAATTCTGATGTCTTTCATGACATCCAAATCAATAGAATTATAGACATTAGAGGCATAGGAGAAGGAGTAATAAACTCCAAAGGACTAGTCTCAATCGAACTACAAACAGACAAATACATTATTCCATACAAATTTCATCTACTTCATCCAGATTTCGCAATCCCTTGCGATGGAATAATGGGATTAGATTTCATAAAAACATTTAATTGCCAATTAGATTACAATAGTTCCGAGGATTGGTTTATATTTAGACCGCAAAACCTAACGCATCCTATCTATGTTCCAATAACATTTAGTTCTGGTACTAATTCAACACTGCTACCAGCAAGATCCCAAGTGATACGCAAAATAGACTTGTTTTCAGCAGAAGAAAACATTTTAATTCCCAATCAGGAAATTATACCGGGTGTTTATGTTGCAAATACGATTGGTACAGACCAAATACTTTTGTCCGATTTTTAAATACACAGATAAATGCCAAATAGTAGGCATTAATAACATAAAATTTGAATCACTTTCGAACTACGATGTAGTTCAAAATCTAAAAGACAATAGAAAGAGTCTGTAATTAATAAATTAAAGAAAAATTTTCCAACCTTGAATCGAACAATACATCAAACAATTTCTATAAGAAAAATTGAGACTTAAGGATGATGAACCAGTATATGTAAAAAATTATCGATGTCCGCATAGCCAAATAGAAGAAATCCAGCATCAATAAAGTTAGAACAAAATATTGTTGAACCGTCTGTTTCACCTTATAATAGCCCACTCTTATAGTCCCAAAAAATCTCTTCCGGGCTCTAAAGAGAAAACATGGCGATTAGAATTGACTATCAAATAAATAAAAAATTGCTTCAATAAATTTCCACTCCCCAGAATTGACGATATCTTGATCAATTGGGTAAGTTAAATATTTTTCATGCCTTGACTTAATGTCAGGTTCCACCAAATTGAGCTTGAGGAAAGCTCAAGAAATATAACGTCTTTTTCAACAAGCAATGGTTTATATCGCTCACGCGATACCATTTGGTTTAAAAATAGCGCCTAATCATTTCAGAGAATAATGACAATAGCATTCTCAGGACTAGTCTCAATCAACTACAAACAACAAATATTTAATACATACAAATTTCATCTACTTCATCCAGATTTCGCAATCCCGATGGAATAAAGTTATATTTCATAAAAACATTTAATTGCCAATAATACAATAGTCCGAGGATTGGTTTATATTGAGACCGCAAAACCTAACGTATCCTATCTATGTTCCAATAACATTTAGTTCTGGTACTAATTCAACACTGCTACCAGCAAGATCCCAAGTAATACGCAAAATAGATTGTTTCAGCAGAAGAAAACATTTTAATTCCCAATCAGAAAATTATACCGGGTGTTTATGTTGCAAATACGATTGCTACAGCCCAAAATACTTTTGTCCGATTTTTAAATACCACAGATAAATGCCAAATAGTAGGCATTAATAACATAAAATTTGAATCACTTTCGAACTACGATGTAGTTCAAAATCTAAAAGACAATAGAACAGAGTCTGTAATTAATAAATTAAAGAAAAATTTTCCAACCTTGAATCCGAACCAATTACATCAAACAATTTCTATAAGCAAAAATTGAGACTTAAGGATGATGAACCAGTATATGTAAAAAATTATCGATGTCCGCATAGCCAAATAGAAGAAATCCAGCATCAAGTTGGAAAGTTAATTGAACAAAATATTGTTGAACCGTCTGTTTCACCTTATAATAGCCCACTCTTATTAGTCCCAAAGAAATCTCTTCCGGGCTCTAAAGAGAAAAAATGGCGATTAGTAATTGACTATCGCCAAATAAATAAAAAATTGCTGTCAGATAAATTTCCACTCCCCAGAATTGACGATATTCTTGATCAATTGGGTAGTGCTAAATATTTTTCATGCCTTGACTTAATGTCAGGTTTCCACCAAATTGAGCTTGAGGAAAGCTCAAGAAATATAATGTCTTTTTCAACAAGCAATGGTTTATATCGCTTCACGCGATTACCATTTGATTTAAAAATAGCGCCTAAATCATTTCAGAGAATGATGACAATAGCATTCTCAGGCCTAGAGCCTTCACAAGCTTTCCTTTACATGGATGATTTAATCGTTATTGGTTGTTCTGAAAGACTTATGATTAAAAACTTAACAGATGTTTTCAAACTTTGTAGAAAACACAATCTGAAATTACATCCAGAAAAATGTTCATTTTTCATGCACGAGGTGACGTTTTTAGGTCACAGATGCACAGATAAAGGAATCTTACCAGACGATAAAAAATTTGATGTTATCAATAACTATCCAGTCCCTACGGACGCAGACAGCGCTAGAAGATTCGTTGCATTTTGCAATTATTATAGACGATTTATAAAAAACTTTGCCGAATATTCACGGCACATAA
The DNA here is from genome assembly GCA_035045885.1 of Drosophila borealis. Taxonomy (NCBI): domain Eukaryota; kingdom Metazoa; phylum Arthropoda; class Insecta; order Diptera; family Drosophilidae; genus Drosophila; species Drosophila borealis. The sequence goes on along the minus strand of JAWNOR010000012.1, from coordinate 68,623 downwards.
CAAGATTATGTAAAAAGAATGTCCCATTTGAATGGACAACAGAATGTGAAAAGGCATTCCAGTACCTAAAAAATCAACTTGTTCAACCAAATTTATTACAGTACCCAGATTTTAGCAAAGAATTTTGCATAATCACGGATGCAAGCAAGCAAGCATGTGGAGCAGTTTTAACTCAAAACTATAATGGACTCCAACTCCCAGTTGCATATGCATCCAGAGCATTCACTAAAGGTGAAAGCAATAAAAGTACTACAGAACAAGAACTAGCAGCAATACATTGGGCAATAACACATTTTCGACCATATATATATGGCAAACATTTTACAGTAAGAACTGATCACAGACCTTTAACATATTTATTTTCTATGATAAACCCAAGTTCAAAATTAACACGTATGCGACTCGAATTAGAAGAATATGATTTTACGGTAGAGTATCTGAGAGGGAAAGATAATTTCGTGGCAGACGCCCTGTCAAGGATAACAATATCCGACTTAATTGACATGAATAGAAAAGGTGAAAGTCACGTACCAGGCACCAAAGTAGACAAACAATTTCTGCGCAGAAAATAAACAAGAACTATTGCCAAAGCAAAGTCTTGAAAAAGCTTCTAAGCCCAACGTATACGAAGTCATCACAAATGACGAGGTACGAAAAGTAGTGACCTTGCGAATAACAAATTCGACATGTTTATTGAAACATGGAAAAACAGTTGTAGCAAGAATTAATGTTAGCGATTTGTACTCCAATGGAATTCTCAATCCGGTGACCCAAATAAATAATGAAAAAGAAAAAGAAACTATATTGTCTACATTCCATGACGATCCAATTCAAGGAGGTCATACAGGCATAAATAATACGATATCAAAAATAAAGAGACAATATTATTGGAAAAACATGACTAAACATGTAAAAGAGTACATAAATAAATGTCCAAAATGCCTGACGTCGAAAACGACGAAACATACAAGATCACCTATGATAATAACCGAAACTCCACAATATGCTTTTGACAGAGTGATAGTAGACACAATTGGTCCACTACCACGTTCGGAAAAGGGGAATGAATACGCAATCACTTTAATATGTGATTTGACAAAGTATTTAGTAGCAATTCCTGTTGCAAACAAAAGTGCAACAACTGTCGCAAAAGCCATATTCGAATCTTTTATTCTGAAGTACGGTCCAATGAAGACGTTCATTACGGACATGGGAACAGAATACAAAAATTCCATTATAACTGACTTGTGCAAATATCTAAAAATAGACAACATAACGTCTACAGCACACCACCACCAGACATTAGGTACCGTTGAAAGAAGTCATAGGACATTCAATGAGTACATTCGTTCATATATATCAGTAGTTAAAACTGACTGGGACGTATGGTTTCAGTATTTCGTGTATTGTTTTAACACAACACCATCAGTAACTCATAATTATTGTCCATATGAACTAGTATTTGGTAGACAAAATAACTTACCAATACAATTTAATAGCGTAAATACCATAGAACCTATATATAATATAGAAGATTATTCTAAAGAAGTTAAGTTTAGACTAGAAAACGCGTATAAGAGAGCTCGATGACTTTTAGAAAAAAATAAAACTAAGCAAAAAGAAATAAATGATAAGAAAAAAAATTTTTAATACAACATAGTTAATATTTTAAAAACAACAACAACTATGATGACCAGCAGTCTACAAGTACGAGTGGCAGTCCGTCAACGATGGAATAAAACACAAGAGTGGGAGGGCTGGATGACAACAACAACAAGCAAAAAGTGTGAGAGGCAATCCGTCCCTTACGCCAGCGCGGGAGACCTAGAGATTGCAAAAAAAAAACTGAAAGTCTGAGTGAGTAGAGTGCGAGAAATGGGCAAACGCGGAGGCCAGAAAAACAAAATAAATAAAAGAATAGCACACATTAAGTGGCTTTTATACACGAATACGCCGCCCACATGGACAACGGCACAAAAATTAACTGCCGAACTTGATTTTCTGAAAGAAAGCCTCCAGCAAAGAAAGCCAAATACCGCAACACACTCAGCAAATATCAAAGTTATAAATGAAAAACTAATTAAAAAATCACCATTACAATTTAATTTAAAAAAAAAGAGAGCACAAACCACATTAAAAAAAACTAACCCTATAATTAATCTTGTAACTTTAAGAAAATGAAATAAAACAAATAGATTGAATTACAAATAAAAAAAAATATATTTTATAAAAATATGGCTTCACTAAAGACAATTAGAGCAACATATGATAGAGTTCAGTTTACCCTTATTTTAAAGAAAGACTTCATATCCATAAAACAATGGAATGGAATGCATTAGCGAAGAAAATAAATGATTATAAAGACAAGTTCGAAAAATCCTACAAATAGTATAAATTCTGATAAAACAATAAAGTCAGATACATTGGTACATCACGCGCAAATATTAACAGCTCAATATAATAACATAGTAACTACAATAAACAAAGTTAATGATTAATTAACGCAGGAGCATAAAAATATATGTCAAAAAATTGTAAAAAGTTTAAAAACCAGATTACATAATATTGGTACTAGACGGAGTATTGTAATAACAATCCCGGAAGATCCAAATCTGCTAGCTGAATTCAACAAGAACCAGTTAGAAGATTTGATGAGTCTAAACCAATAATCAATCCAGATATTGATATTGATAGTGACATTGAAACGCTCCAAGAAAATACAGAAACAATGACTAACCAGGTAGCTTTAGACAGGGAATACGTGAAGCAGGTTTCCTCTTCGGTCCCTGAATTTGATGGTAAAAAGCTATCATTAAACAGATTCCTAACTGCTTTACGCATTGTGGAAAGAACTAAAGGCGACCAGGAGGATATAGCAGTTGAGGTTATTAAATCAAAAATAACCGGCAAAATTCTGTACAAAGTACAAAATGAATCTACTATATCCGGAATAATAAATAAGCTTAAAGATAACGTAAAAGGAGAATCTCCCGACGTATTAAAAGCTAAATTACTGAATAAAAACAAAAAAAGGCAAAACTGCTTCCAGTATGCAATCGAAATGGACAATTTGCGAGAGCAATTGGAGCAGCCCTTATTGATGATGGCCTAGACCCAAACAATGCAGAAAAATTCTCAACAAACGAGTCTATTTCTGCAATGACTAAAAATTATGAGCATGAGAAACTGAAAGTAATACTGGAAGCTGGTAACTTCGTTACTTTCAATGATGTAATGGGTAAATATATCCATTACATCACAGAACTGACTGGAAGCGCAAGTACAGTATTATTTCAGCGAGGACGCAACAATAGAGGAGGTAGTTACCCACCGCAAAGAGGTAGAGGCAATGGCCGCGGTAACTACAATTCCTATAACAATAATAATAAACAACAATAACAGAAACAACAATAGAGGTGGAAGAGGTTATAACCGAGGTAGGAATAATTCCAACCGAAGCAACAACCAAAATAGAAATCATTATAACAATAACAATAACAATAATGTCCGAGTTGCCCAAGATACTTCGGAAAACTCACAGACACCTCCAGATACTCAGGGTTAAACAGTAAAATATATACTGTTAACTTAAGTCTCAACAATTTCGTATCATTCAAAAATGTTTCAACAAATAAAAAGATAACATTTTTGATTGATACAGGTGCAGATATTTCAATCATAAAAGAAAATTCTGATGTCTTTCATGACATCCAAATCAATAGAATTATAGACATTAGAGGCATAGGAGAAGGAGTAATAAACTCCAAAGGACTAGTCTCAATCGAACTACAAACAGACAAATACATTATTCCATACAAATTTCATCTACTTCATCCAGATTTCGCAATCCCTTGCGATGGAATAATAGGATTAGATTTCATAAAAACATTTAATTGCCAATTAGATTACAATAGTTCCGAGGATTGGTTTATATTTAGACCGCAAAACCTAACGTATCCTATCTATGTTCCAATAACATTTAGTTCTGGTACTAATTCAACACTGCTACCAGCAAGATCCCAAGTGATACGCAAAATAGAGTTGTTTTCAGCAGAAGAAAACATTTTAATTCCCAATCAGGAAATTATACCGGGTGTTTATGTTGCAAATACGATTGGTACAGCCCAAAATACTTTTGTCCGATTTTTAAATACCACAGATAAATGCCAAATAGTAGGCATTAATAACATAAAATTTGAATCACTTTCGAACTACGATGTAGTTCAAAATCTAAAAGACAATAGAACAGAGTCTGTAATTAATAAATTAAAGAAAAATTTTACAACCTTGAATCCGAACCAATTACATCAAACAATTTCTATAAGCAAAAATTGAGACTTAAGGATGATGAACCAGTATATGTAAAAAATTATCGATGTCCGCATAGCCAAATAGAAGAAATCCAGCATCAAGTTGGAAAGTTAATTGAACAAAATATTGTTGAACCGTCTGTTTCACCTTATAATAGCCCACTCTTATTAGTCCCAAAGAAATCTCTTCCGGGCTCTAAAGAGAAAAAAATGGCGATTAGTAATTGACTATCGCCAAATAAATAAAAAATTGCTGTCAGATAAATTTCCACTCCCCAAATTGACGATATTCTTGATCATTGGGTAGAGCTAAATATTTTTCATGCCTTGACTTAATTTTAGGTTTCCACCAAATTGAGCTTGAGGAAAGCTCAAGAAATATAACGTCTTTTTAACAAGCAATGGTTTATATCGCTTCACGCGATTACCATTTGGTTTAAAAAAAACGCCTAATTCATTTCAGAGAATGATGACAATAGCATTCTCAGGCCTAGAGCCTTCACAAGCTTTCCTTTACATGGATGATTTAATCGTTATTGGTTGTTCTGAACGATATAAGATTAAAAACTTAACAGATGTTTTCAAACTTTGTAGAAAACACAATCTGAAATTACATCCAGAAAAATGTTCATTTTTCATGCACGAGGTGACGTTTTTAGGTCACAGATGCACAGATAAAGGAATCTTACCAGACGATAAAAAATTTGATGTTATCAATAACTATCCAGTCCCTACGGACGCAGACAGCGCTAGAAGATTCGTTGCATTTTGCAATTATTATAGACGATTTATAAAAAACTTTGCCGAATATTCACGGCACATAACAAGATTATGTAAAAAGAATGTCCCATTTGAATGGACAACAGAATGTGAAAAGGCATTCCAGTACCTAAAAAATCAACTTGTTCAACCAAATTTATTACAGTACCCAGATTTTAGCAAAGAATTTTGCATAATCACGGATGCAAGCAAGCAAGCATGTGGAGCAGTTTTAACTCAAAACTATAATGGACTCCAACTCCCAGTTGCATATGCATCCAGAGCATTCACTAAAGGTGAAAGCAATAAAAGTACTACAGAACAAGAACTAGCAGCAATACATTGGGCAATAACACATTTTCGACCATATATATATGGCAAACATTTTACAGTAAGAACTGATCACAGACCTTTAACATATTTATTTTCTATGATAAACCCAAGTTCAAAATTAACACGTATGCGACTCGAATTAGAAGAATATGATTTTACGGTAGAGTATCTGAGAGGGAAAGATAATTTCGTGGCAGACGCCCTGTCAAGGATAACAATATCCGACTTAATTGACATGAATAGAAAAGGTGAAAGTCACTACCAGGCACCAAAGTAGACAAAACAATTTCTGCGCAGAAAATAAACAAGAACTATTGCCAAAGCAAAGTCTTGAAAAAGCTTCTAAGCCCAACGTATACGAAGTCATCACAAATGACGAGGTACGAAAAGAAGTGACCTTGCGAATAACAGATTCGACATGTTTATTGAAACATGGAAAAACAGAATTAATGTTAGCGATTTGTACTCCAATGGAATTCTCAATCCGGTGACCCAAATAAATAATGAAAAAGAAAAAGAAACTATATTGTCTACATTCCATGACGATCCAATTCAAGGAGGTCATACAGGCATAAATAATACGATATCAAAAATAAAGAGACAATATTATTGGAAAAACATGACTAAACATGTAAAAGAGTAATAAATAAATGTCAAAATGCCTGACGTCGAAAACGACGAAACATACAAGATCACCTATGATAATAACCGAAACTCCACAATATGCTTTTGACAGAGTGATAGTAGACACAATTGGTCCACTACCACGTTCGGAAAAGGGGAATGAATACGCAATCACTTTAATATGTGATTTGACAAAGTATTTAGTAGCAATTCCTGTTGCAAACAAAAGTGCAACAACTGTCGCAAAAGCCATATTCGAATCTTTTATTCTGAAGTACGGTCCAATGAAGACGTTCATTACGGACATGGGAACAGAATACAAAAATTCCATTATAACTGACTTGTGCAAATATCTAAAAATAGACAACATAACGTCTACAGCACACCACCACCAGACATTACGTACCGTTGAAAGAAGTCATAGGACATTCAATGAGTACATTCGTTCATATATATCAGTAGTTAAAACTGACTGGGACGTATGGTTTCAGTATTTCGTGTATTGTTTTAACACAACACCATCAGTAACTCATAATTATTGTCCATATGAACTATATTTGGTAGACAAAATAACTTACCAATACAATTTAATAGCGTAAATACCATATGAACCTATATATAATATAGAATATTATTCTAAAGAAGTTAAGTTTAGACTAGAAAACGCGTATAAGAGAGCTCGATGACTTTTAGAAAAAAATAAAATTAGGCAAAAAGAAATAAATGATAAAGTATTAGATTTTAAAATAGAAAATAGGAGACCAAGTTTACTTAAAAAACGAAACAGGTCATAAATTAGAATCTTCTTATATAGGACAATTTAAAGTCAAAAAATTAGTATAGAAAACAATAATAATATAATTATAAAGAATAAGAAAAATAGGGAACAAAAAAGTTGAAAAAGGATAGGCTAAAAAGGATTAATAAATAAAACAAAAAAAAAGAATAAGGATATATATGTATATATTTCAAAATTCAAAAAAAAATTTGTAACACAACAGTATATAAGGATATAAAAATAAAAATAATACTAATAATAATTGTTATATTAAATAACTACAATATATTACGTTATTTTTTTAAAAAGGGAGGTGTAGTATGTTGAATGCAAAATGAGCATATGCCCACAGTATTGTAGAGTATACAATATAACAAGTGGTCATATGCCCAACTTAAAAGTAAGAGTAACAACTCATAACATAACGACACTTTGTTGCTATGTTTATACAATCATAAATATACATAAGTGCAGTAATAGGATCCGTCACTTATGCGGACTGGCCGCGTGAGCATGAGATCGCTAGCGTAAGCACTTCTTGAGTATGTACCATCTGAACATATTTATGTATATCTACATAACTACATAGGCACATATGTGCTGCTGTAGTTAGGTTTGTGTTAGGTTTAAGTGAGAGCAACAGTTGTTATCGCTACTCACGACTTTATTCTTCTGTTCTTTACATTTGGTTTTCATTATTACTAAACCTAAGGCTGAGCAGTCCTCAGGGGCAGCGCTGCCTTTTGTATATAAGTCGTTTTATATATATATTATAAGTATAAATATATTATGTATAAGGTGCGGAAACGTCGCTGGTGGGACAGAGCGTATTGTGCACGTATGTAAGCGGTCAATGCATGGGACTAATGCTGACGCGGCTTGTTTGTAGTCAAGGCATTCTGCGCCGATCATATTTCGGGCACTTGGACTGCACTTGAACATGACATATGTTTATGCAACAAAGAATAAATGTCTTTGCCTTTTTAGCCTTTATGTTTATAAGTATATATGAAGTACATACTGGATATATTGCTGAGTACAGTAAGTTCTCGATATGTGCACACTACATCTCCCTCCTTTTGAAAAATAACGTAATTATATGAAGTTATTTTTAATTTATGTATATGATGTTTTAATTCATGTATATTAATATATGTTTTATTTTTGTTCTTAGAAAGTACATGTATTTCAATAAAATAGAAAAATAGTAAAATTGTATTTTTGTTTTTATACGTAAAAAAAATTTTTTTTTTTTTTTTCAAATTAATTTTTGAATAACTTTAGCCTATTCTTATTGACTTTCTGAGGTTTCTTTTTTCCAATATCGATTACAATATTGTTTTTATCTTCTATTTTTATTATTTTGTAGGGTCCTAAATATTGATTATCTAGCTTATGACCTGAGTCATTCTTAAGTAGTACTAAGTTTCCTATTTCTAACTTTAAGTCATTAACTTTTTTATCATATTCTATTTTACGTTTTTGTTTTTCTATTTCAATCATAGAAATTGCTCTTTTATATGCTATTTGTAATTTAAATTTAAACTCTTTTGCATAATCGTCTAAATTGTATATAGGATCTATTTGTGAAAAAGTGTTAAATTCTGTAAATTGTCTTGTTTACCGTAAACAAGTTCATAAGGTCAGTAGTCATGTACTGTTGATGGGGTAGTGTTAAAACAATATGTGAAGTAATTCAACCATTCATCCCAATCATTTTTGTCTATAGAGATGTATGAACGAATGTATTCGTTAAATGTTCGATGACTTCTTTCTACCGTTCCTAATATGTCTGGCCTATTGGGTTGTTATGATATCTTAACAGGATTGCATTAATTTGACTTTCGTCATTTTTGTCTACTTGTGTCACTTTTTGTAATAGCGCTATTTTTATATTTAATAAATGTTTATTGCCCTTATTTTTAAATTCATTTATAGTGACAAACTGAAAAATTTGTTCACTTGGTGACATCTGTATGTTAATGATTTTGTGTATTCCGGCTTCTGCAATAAGCCTTTGAAAAAATTGACCTAAGTCGAATTTTTCATTAGAATATAAATCTTTAACTGAAAATTGTGAAATAATTTGTTTTCCTCGTTTGAGTAAACATTTGAAATTATTCATTTTTATTTTTACAAATTTCTTTACGTCGCTATTGCTAACGACTTCGTAGACATTGGGCTCGTATATTTTATCATGCATTTTAATTTTTTCATCTGCGCAGATGTTTTCCTGTCTTTTTGATGACCTTGTTTGGACTATCAATATGTTTCTGTTCATTTGTATTAAGTCTTCTACGTTTATGCGAGATAATGCATCCGCAACATGATTATTCTTCCCCTTGAGGTATTCAACTGTAAATTGATACTCTTCTAAATCTAGTCTCATACTAGTCAGCTTTGAAGTAGGATTCTTCATAGAAAATAAGTACACTAGTGGTCTATGATCTGTTTTTACTAAGAAATGCGTTCCATAGATATATTGTATGAAGTGTTTTATTGCCCAGTGTATAGCTGCTAATTCCTGTTCTGTAGTCGATTTATTACTTTCTCCCTGCGTGAAAGCTCTCGATGCATATGCAATTGGTAGTTGCGCACCGTTGCAGTCTTGTGTAAGTACTGCACCACATGCATGTTTACTTGCATCTGTGGTTAAGCAAAATTCTTTGCTAAAATCAGGGTATTGCAATAATGTTGGCTTCATTAATGCGTTTTTAAGATAATGGAATGATTCTTCACATTCTTGAGTCCATTTGAATTGGACATTTTTCTTGCACAGTCTTGTCAAGTGACGTGAGTATTGTGCGAAATTATTAATGAATCTTCTATAGTAATTACAAAAAGCGACGAAACGTCGTGCACTATCCGGATCTGTTGGAGTTGGATAATTTTTAATTACATCATATTTTTTATCATCCGGAAGGATGCCATGGTCCGTACATTTATGGCCAAGGTATGTTACCTCGTGCATAAAGAATGAACATTTCTCTGGATTTAGTTTAAGGTTGTGTTTTCTACAAAGCTCGAATATGCTTGTTAGATTTTTGAGCATGTGCTTTTCAGAACAACCAATTACAACTAAATCATCCATATAAAGGAATGCTTGCGAAGGTTCTAGACCAGAGAAAGCAAGTTGCATCATTCTCATAAATGAATTTGGGGCTACTTTAAGGCCGTATGGTAATCGCGTGAAGCGATATAAGCCAGTGCTCGTGGAAAAAGATGTTATATTTCTAGATTTTTCTTCTAGTTCAATTTGATGGAAGCCAGACATTAGGTCTAGACACGAGAAATATTTCGCTCTTCCCAATTGATCTAGGATTTCTTCTATTCTAGGTAATGGATATTTATCTGCTAGAAGTTTTTTATTTACTTGCCTATAATCCACTACTAGACGCCATTTTTTTTTTTTTTGAATTTGGGAGTGATTTCTTAGGAACTAAGAGAAGTGGGCTATTATATTCTGATATAGACGGCTCGACTATACCATCTTTAATCAATTTTTCTACTTGTCTATTTATTTCTGGTTTTTCTGTTTCCGCATTTCTATAGTTTTTAATGTATACCGGAGTTTTGTCTGCTAGTCTTAATTTTTGTTTGTAAAAGTTGTTACTCGAAATTGCTTCTGATTCTAAACCAAATATGTCACTGTATTTGGAGCATAATTCAGTAAGTTCTGTTTTCACATGGTCTGGGAATTTTAATTTGTTTAAGACTTCATTAGTTCTATTTGTTTGGTTTTTATTGAACGATTTAATTTCGTAATTTTCTATTGATTCGAATTCAATGTTAGGATTTTCGATAGTTATATTATTATTTGTTGTATTCAAAATACGAACTATTGCACTATTGCTTTTTACGATGCTGTTAGCTATAAATACCCCAGGATGAATTTCCTGATTTGGTACTAAAACAGCATCTTCATTTGTCTGAAGTGTGATTTTTCTCACTACTTCCGACCTTGCTGGCAATAATATTGAATTGTCAATAACATTGTGTAAGAGTGGCACATGTATTTGGTATTTAAGTGATTGTGGTTTTAGTATTAATTCATCGTTGTGATAATCTAATATGCAATCGAATTTTCGAATGAAGTCAAGTCCCAAGATTCCGTCACACGGTACGGGGAATTCATTATTAACTATTTGGAAGTCATGACTGATTATGAAATAATCGAAGAGTAAATCAATTGTTGCTAGTCCAATTGATTGAATTGTTCCCTGACCAATTCCTGTTATATTTGTTTTGAAAGTTTGATTAATTTCAGAACATATGCTACTATCTTTTAGAATTGATATGTTAGCTCCAGTATCTATTAGTTATGTTAATGGTTTATTATTTTTTTGATTCTGTATTTTAATTATGCTGCTGAGATTTAGATTTATATTAAAATCTTTTACGTTGTGTTGCTTAAGGGGGCTTGAGCGTTTTCCGAGCTATTTTGTGTTACTCGTACTTGATTATTACTTCTATTATTACCTCTATTTGAGCCGCCTCTGTTTGAGCCACCTCTAGAGTTGTTGTTGTTCTGATTATTGTTATTATTGTACCTTTGGCCGCCTCTGTTATAGTTACGGCCTCTATAATTACCACGACCACGATTTCCACCGCGCTGTGGGTAATTTTGGTAATACATAATAGTATTAGTTTCTTCTGCTATATCATTGGCTGTTTCAATAAATGTAGCTATTGCTTCGTCCATAGTGTTGAATTGACTAGAACGCATAACAGCTTTAATTTCTTTGTTTATGCAATTTTTCTTCATTGCTGATACAGCTTGTTTGGTACTTAATGATTTAGCTTGTTCTAGTGTATATTCTTTTTCAATATATGCTCCTTTTAGAGACTTAGCTAACTTTTCTATCTCTTGGGTATCCCGTTGGGGGTTTTTTTTTTCTGGGAGAGATTCAATAATCGTGCAGATATATTGTCGATTGACTCACCCTTTACATTTGTTTTAAGTTTATTTATGATCTGATCAATTGTACTCTCATTGCTGATTATATTCCTGGCTGGTCCTTTTAGTTTTGTTTTTATTAAAGATACTGCTAAGTTTTCATGCGCGCCCTGTATTGTTTTTATAATTTCCAATGCATCTATGAAACTACGCAGGTTTTCAGCTTTACCGCTGAAATCCGGTATAATCCTCGATGCTGTGTTTATAAATTCAATATTAGTTTGCGTCATGATTGCTGGTTTTTGTTCGACAATGCTGGAGCTCGTGTCGGATTCTGATAAGGAATTATCTTCGTCTATTTCGGGTAAATTTATAACCGCAGGTATAGTTAAGTCTTGTAGATCTTTTTCTTCAACTTCTGGGTCAGTGTTACTTTTTGATTCGTCTTCTTCTGTTGAATCTATGTCTTTCTGATCTATTAGATTTGGTTCTTCACTAGTTCCCACTGTCAATGGGGTGTTCAAGATTGTCGGTATCGATATATCTAGATTGTACCTCCTTTGGACTGATAATAAATTTGACCTGAATTTTACCAATAATTTAGATACTATTGACCAGTGTGATTGATTTAGCTTTTCTCTGTTTTTATGTATTAATATTCTTGCTTCATTAAAGCAGTCTACTAATATCTTTGCGTGTCTATTTAAAGTTTCTGGGAGAATATTTCTATTTTGTGAGAGACATTTATTGGATCTATTTGTTGCAATCCAGTTGTTTTCTATCTGCCTATAAGAAAATTTTTGAAGGTTGGGTTTTATTTGTTGCCATTCCATATCTGTTTTTGTTCTTTAGTATTGAAATATGTGTACATGATAGTAAGCATTACTGTAATGATACATTAATTTTTTCTCTTTTTAGACCCTATCCAGATCATTTGCTTTACTCAAATACTTTTTCTTCAGACACTTATTGTGTACTTTATAAATTTTGAACAATAGATTAAGGATCATTATTATTAAATTATCAGTAATGTTGTTACTATTATTATCAGTAATGTTGTTATCATTGTTAAATCTTGATTTTCTACTGCTACTTTATTAATTACATTGGCAGTGGAATCTACTGCTTTTACATCTAATAGACCCATTTTTGCGGGTGATACATATATTATATATTTAATATTTTCTACATACTCAAGATTTTCAACACGTTTACTAATTCTGTTATCATTCATTTACTTCATTTTATTTCTATATATTCTTTTTTTTTTTTTTTTCATTGTTTCCTGCCTGGGTTTTTGTATGGTTTTCAGGCCATACTCTAACCGGGCAACTTTTATATCGCTCAGTTTTACAATTAATTTTTAAGAATTAATAAACAAATATGCATCGTAGTGCAATGAAAAAAAATATACACGCAGTGCATTGGAATGAAGAAATGTATGCGCTCTTGGAAGCGCTGTCGGATCCAGTTGTTGGAGAGGCGCCGGTGCTGGCTGCTTATATTTCTGGAGGGGCACCGGTGCTGGCTGCACAAGTGTACTGACAGTGCGGTGCGTATAGTGGTCCCTCGCAGTCGGCGAGACAGGTCTTTATTGGCTTCGTAATTTCTTTTTGTTGGGGTGGAGAGGATTTAGTATTTTGTTTTGAAATGTTTTTTATTGCAGAGTAGGTGTATGTGTGCGAGGTTGATTTTTTGTTTTTGTGAGTGGACAATAATTCTTTTATATGTTCCACTTCGGCATGTACTTCTACTGATTTGCTCCAGGGTAAATCAGTACCGGTATTTAATAATTTTAACAGTTGAGCTTTTCTTGCTCTTAACCGTTTTACTATGCCGCTGCGCTTCGCACACATATCACTCTACTCACTGCGTTTATTCATTGTTTCGTTGTTGTCCTCCTGTTCCCGTTGTTCCTGTTGATTGCCGTTGTTATTCGTTGATCCAGGTTTGTTGTCCTCCAGTGACATAAGTCACGGTCGCCATGTAGTTAGGTTTGTGTTAGCTTTAAGTGAGAGCAACAGTTGTTATCGCTACTCACGACTTTATTCTTCTGTTCTTTACATTTGGTTTTCATTATTACTAAACCTAAGGCTGAGCAGTCCTCAGGGGCAGCGCTGCCTTTTGTATATAAGTCGTTTTATATATTACGTATAAAACGAGTATAAATATATTATGTATAAGCGGCGGAAACGTCGCTGGTGGGACAGAGCGTATTGTGCACGTATGTAAGCGGTCAATGCATGGGACTAATGCTGACGCGGCTTGTTTGTAGTCAAGGCATTCTGCGCCGATCATATTTCGGGCACTTGGACTGCACTTGAACATGACATATGTTTATGCAACAAAGAATAAATGTCTTTGCCTTTTTAGCCTTTATGTTTATAAGTATATATGAAGTACATACTGGATATATTGCTGAGTACAGTAAGTTCTCGATATGTGCACACTACACGTCCTAGTAAAAAAAAACCACCTCTCGACCAAAACTAATAATTATATACCACTCTTATAACACTATACCCCTACCTCCCTATCCCCTCCCTCCTTCTCTCCCCTCCCATTTCCCTATCTTCTCTCTAACTCAAAACCCCTCTAAATATCTCCCTCCCCCCCTCTCCTTCTTCCTTCCCTCTCCCTTTCCCTTTCCTCTCCTTCCCCTCCCCTCTCCCCCCCCCCCCCTCCCCCCCCCCCCCCCCCCCTCCCCCCCCCCCCCCCCCCCTCCCCCCCCCCCCCCCCCCCCCCCCCCCCCCCCCCCCCCCCCCCCCCCCCCCCCCCCCCCCCCCCCCCCCCCCCCCCCCCCCCCCCCCCCCCCCCCCCCCCCTCCCTCCTCTCCCTCTTCCCCCCCCCTCCCCCCCCTCCTCTCCCCCCCCCCCCCCCCCCCCCCCCTCCCCCCTCCCCTCCCCCCCCCCCCTCCCCCCCCCCCCCCCCTCTCTCCCCCTCTCCCTCTCCCCTCTTCCCCCCCCCTTCTCTCTCTCCCTCCTCCCCCCCTTCCCCCTCTCTCCCCCCCCCCCTCTCTCCCTTCCCCCTCTCCCTCCCCCCCCTCCCCCCCCCCCCCCTCCCCCCTCCCCTCCCTCCTCCTCCCCCCCCCCCCCCCCCCCCCCCCCCCCCTCCCCTCCCCTCCCCTCCCTCCCCTCCCCTCCCCTCCCCCCCCTCCTCTCCTCCTCTCTCCCCTTCTCCCTCTCTCCTTCCTCTTCTTCTCCCTTCCCTCTCCCCCTCTTCCCCCCCCCTCCTCCCCCCCCCCCTTTCTTCCCCCCCCCCCCTCCCCCCTCCCCCCCCTCCCTCCCCCTCCCCCCCCTCCTCTCCCCCCCTCCCCCCCTTTCCTCCCCCCCCCCCTTCCCTCTCCTCTCCCCTCTCTCCCTCCCCCCTCCCCTTCCCCCCCTCCCCCCTCCCCCCCCCCCCTTTTCTTCTCCCTCTTTCTCCCCCTCCCTCCCCCCCTCTCTTCCTCTTCCTTTCTTCCCTTCTCCCTCTCTCCTTCCCTCCCCCCCCCCCCTCTCTCCCCCCTCCCTCCCCCCCCCCCCCCCCCCCCCCCCCCCCCCCCCCCCTCTCCTCTCCCCCTCTCCTCCCTCTCCTTCCTTTCTATACAGTAAGTTCTTGATATGTGCACACTACATCTCCCTCCTTTTGCAAAATAACGTAATTATATGAAGTTATTTTTAATTTATCTATATGATGTTTTAATTCATGTATATTAATATATGTTTTATTTTTGTTCTTAGAAAGTACATGTATTTCAATAAAATAGAAAAATAGTAAAATTGTATTTTTGTTTTTATACGTAAAAAAATTTTTTTTTTTTTTTTTCAAATTAATTTTTGAATAACTTTAGCCTATTCTTATTGACTTTCTGAGGTTTCTTTTTTCCAATATCGATTACAATATTGTTTTTATCTTCTATTTTTATTATTTTGTAGGGTCCTAAATATTGATTATCTAGCTTATGACCTGAGTCATTCTTAAGTAGTACTAAGTTTCCTATTTCTAACTTTAAGTCATTAACTTTTTTATCATATTCTATTTTACGTTTTTGTTTTTCTATTTCAATCATAGAAATTGCTCTTTTATATGCTATTTGTAATTTAAATTTAAACTCTTTTGCATAATCGTCTAAATTGTATATAGGATCTATTTGTGAAAAAGTGTTAAATTCTGTAAATTGTCTTGGTAGTTTACCGTAAACAAGTTCATAAGGACAGTAGTCATATACTGTTGATGGGGTAGTGTTAAAACAATATGTGAAGTAATTCAATCCATTTTTTTTTTTTATATTTTTAAATGTTTTTTTTTTTTTTTTTTTTATTTTTTTTTTTTTTCTTAAGTTGTGGGTTGTTGTGTTTTTTATTTTTTTTTTTTTTTTTTTTTTTTTCACATTATTATTTTTTTTTTTTTTTTTTATTACCTTTTTTTTTTTAAGTCTTTATTGCGTACTTTAGTATAAATTATTCAAATATTGCTTTGGCTACTGTTTTTGCGCTTTTATCTGTTACTGGTATTGAAACTAGATATTTTGTAAGGTCGCATATTATAGTTATTGCATACTCATTGCCATTCTCGGTTCGAGGTAATGGGCCGATGGTATCAATTAAAACAGTGTCAAAAGCTGTGTTTGGGGTATTTGTTATTATCATTGGGGCCTTTGTATGTGTTGTAGTTTTAGCTCTTTGGCAGTCTACACACGTTTTTACATAGTTTTTTATGGTTTGTATCATTTTGGGCCTATAGTAACGTTTCTTTATTTTTGATAGGGTACGCGTAACCCTGTATGGCCTCATTCTATTGGGTTGTTATGATATCTTAACAGGATTGCATTAATTTGACTTTCGTCATTTTTGTCTACTTGTGTCACTTTTTGTAATAGCGCTATTTTTATATTTAATAAATGTTTATTGCCCTTATTTTTAAATTCATTTATAGTGACAAACTGAAAAATTTGTTCTCTTGGTGACATCTGTATGTTAATGATTTTGTGTATTCCGGCTTCTGCAATAAGCCTTTGAAAAAATTGACCTAAGTCGAATTTTTCATTAGAATATAAATCTTTAACTGAAAATTGTGAAATAATTTGTTTTCCTCGTTTGAGTAAACATTTGAAATTATTCATTTTTATTTTTACAAATTTCTTTACGTCGCTATTGCTAACGACTTCGTAGACATTGGGCTCGTATATTTTATCATGCATTTTAATTTTTTCATCTGCGCAGATGTTTTCCTGTCTTTTTGATGACCTTGTTTGGACTATCAATATGTTTCTGTTCATTTGTATTAAGTCTTCTACGTTTATGCGAGATAATGCATCCGCAACATGATTATTCTTCCCCTTGAGGTATTCAACTGTAAATTGATACTCTTCTAAATCTAGTCTCATACTAGTCAGCTTTGAAGTAGGATTCTTCATAGAAAATAAGTACACTAGTGGTCTATGATCTGTTTTTACTAAGAAATGCGTTCCATAGATATATTGTATGAAGTGTTTTATTGCCCAGTGTATAGCTGCTAATTCCTGTTCTGTAGTCGATTTATTACTTTCTCCCTGCGTGAAAGCTCTCGATGCATATGCAATTGGTAGTTGCGCACCGTTGCAGTCTTGTGTAAGTACTGCACCACATGCATGTTTACTTGCATCTGTGGTTAAGCAAAATTCTTTGCTAAAATCAGGGTATTGCAATAATGTTGGCTTCATTAATGCGTTTTTAAGATAATGGAATGATTCTTCACATTCTTGAGTCCATTTGAATTGGACATTTTTCTTGCACAGTCTTGTCAAGTGACGTGAGTATTGTGCGAAATTATTAATGATTCTTCTATAGTAATTACAAAAAGCGACGAAACGTCGTGCACTATCCGGATCTGTTGGAGTTGGATAATTTTTAATTACATCATATTTTTAATCATCCGGAAGGATGCCATGGTCCGTACATTTATGGCCAAGGTATGTTACCTCGTGCATAAAGATTGAACATTTCTCTGGATTTAGTTTAAGGTTGTGTTTTCTACAAAGCTCGAATATGCTTGTTAGATTTTTGAGCATGTGCTTTTCAGAACAACCAATTACAACTAAATCATCCATATAAAGGAATGCTTGCGAAGGTTCTAGACCAGAGAAAGCAAGTTGCATCATTCTCATAAATGAATTTGGGGCTACTTTAAGGCCGTATGGTAATCGCGTGAAGCGATATAAGCCAGTGCTCGTGGAAAAAGATGTTATATTTCTAGATTTTTCTTCTAGTTCAATTTGATGGAAGCCAGACATTAGGTCTAGACACGAGAAATATTTCGCTCTTCCCAATTGATCTAGGATTTCTTCTATTCTAGGTAATGGATATTTATCTGCTAGAAGTTTTTTATTTACTTGCCTATAATCCACTACTAGACGCCATTTTTTTTTTTTTTGAATTTGGGAGTGATTTCTTAGGAACTAAGAGAAGTGGGCTATTATATTCTGATATAGACGGCTCGACTATACCATCTTTAATCAATTTTTCTACTTGTCTATTTATTTCTGGTTTTTCTGTTTCCGCATTTCTATAGTTTTTAATGTATACCGGAGTTTTGTCTGCTAGTCTTAATTTTTGTTTGTAAAAGTTGTTACTCGAAATTGCTTCTGATTCTAAACCAAATATGTCACTGTATTTGGAGCATAATTCAGTAAGTTCTGTTTTCACATGGTCTGGGAATTTTAATTTGTTTAAGACTTCATTAGTTCTATTTGTTTGGTTTTTATTGAACGATTTAATTTCGTAATTTTCTATTGATTCGAATTCAATGTTAGGATTTTCGATAGTTATATTATTATTTGTTGTATTCAAAATACGAACTATTGCACTATTGCTTTTTACGATGCTGTTAGCTATAAATACCCCAGGATGAATTTCCTGATTTGGTACTAAAACAGCATCTTCATTTGTCTGAAGTGTGATTTTTCTCACTACTTCCGACCTTGCTGGCAATAATATTGAATTGTCAATAACATTGTGTAAGAGTGGCACATGTATTTGGTATTTAAGTGATTGTGGTTTTAGTATTAATTCATCGTTGTGATAATCTAATAAGCAATCGAATTTTCGAATGAAGTCAAGTCCCAAGATTCCGTCACACGGTACGGGGAATTCATTATTAACTATTTGGAAGTCATGACTGATTATGAAATAATCGAAGAGTAAATCAATTGTTGCTAGTCCAATTGATTGAATTGTTCCCTGACCAATTCCTGTTATATTTGTTTTGAAAGTTTGATTAATTTCAGAACATATGCTATTATCTTTTAGAATTGATATGTTAGCTCCAGTATCTATTAGTAATGTTAATGGTTTATTATTTTTTTGATTCTGTATTTTAATTATGCTGCTGAGATTTATATTTATATTAAAATCTTTTACGTTGTGTTGCTTAAGGGGGCTTGAGCGTTTTCCGAGCTATTTTGTGTAACTCGTACTTGATTATTACCTCTATTTGAGCCGCCTCTGTTTGAGCCACCTCTAGAGTTGTTGTTGTTTTGATTATTGTTATTATTGTACCTTTGGCCGCCTCTGTTATAGTTACGGCCTCTATAATTACCACGACCACGATTTCCACCGCGCTGTGGGTAATTTTGGTAATACATAATAGTATTAGTTTCTTCTGCTATATCATTGGCTGTTTCAATAAATGTAGCTATTGCTTCGTCCATAGTGTTGAATTGACGAGAACGCATAACAGCTTTAATTTCTTTGTTTATGCAATTTTTCTTCATTGCTGATACAGCTTGTTTGGTACTTAATGATTTAGCTTGTTCTAGTGTATATTCTTTTTCAATATATGCTCCTTCTAGAGACTTAGCTAACTTTTCTATCTCTTGGGTACACCCCGTTGGGTGTTTTGTTTTTCTGGGAGAGATTCAATAATCGTGCAGATATATTGTCGATTGACTCACCCTTTACATTTGTTTTAAGTTTATTTATGATCTGATCAATTGTACTCTCATTGCTGATTATATTCCTGGCTGGTCCTTTTAGTTTTGTTTTTATTAAAGATACTGCTAAGTTTTCATGCGCGCCCTGTATTGTTTTTATAATATCCAATGCATCTATGAAACTACGCAGGTTTTCAGCTTTACCGCTGAAATCCGGTATAATCCTCGATGCTGTGTTTATAAATTCAATATTAGTTTGCGTCATGATTGCTGGTTTTTGTTCGACAATGCTGGAGCTCGTGTCGGATTCTGATAAGGAATTATCTTCGTCTATTTCGGGTAAATTTATAACCGCAGGTATAGTTAAGTCTTGTAGATCTTTTTCTTCAACTTCTGGGTCAGTGTTACTTTCTGATTCGTCTTCTTCTGTGTCTGTCTTCCTGATCTATTAGATTTGGTTCTTCACTAGTTCCCACTGTCAATGGGGTGTTCAAGATTGTCGGTATCGATATATCTAGATTGTACCTCCTTTGGACTGATAATAAATTTGACCTGAATTTTACCAATAATTTAGATACTATTGACCAGTGTGATTGATTTAGCTTTTCTCTGTTTTTATGTATTAATATTCTTGCTTCATTAAAGCAGTCTACTAATATCTTTGCGTGTCTATTTAAAGTTTCTGGGAGAATATTTCTATTTTGTGAGAGACATTTATTGGATCTATCAAAGGTTTTCTTGATTTCTTGAAGCTTGGGTTTTATTTGTTGCCATTCCATATCTGTTTTTGTTCTTTAGTATTGAAATATGTGTACATGATAGTTAGCATTACTGTAATGATACAATAATTTTAATATTTTTTCTTGTGTACTTTATAAATTTTGAACAATATTTATAGATTTAGGATCATTATTATTACTATTATTATCAGTAATGTTGTTATCATTGTTAAATCTTGATTTTCTACTGCTACTTTATTAATTACATTGGCAGTGGAATCTACTGCTTTTACATCTAATAGACCCATTTTTGCGGGTGATACATATATTATATATTTAATATTTTCTACATACTCAAGATTTTCAACACGTTTACTAATTCTGTTATCATTCATTTACTTCATGTTATTTCTATATATTCTTTTTTTTTTTTTTCATTGTTTCCTGCCTGGGTTTTTGTATGGTTTTCAGGCCACACTCTAACCGGGCAACTTTTATATCGCTCAGTTTTACAATTAATTTTTTAAGAATTAATAAAAAAATATGCATCGTAGTGCAATGAAAAAAAATATACACGCAGTGCATTGGAATGAAGAAATGTATGCGCTCTTGGAAGCGCTGTCGGATCCAGTTGTTGGAGGGGCGCCGGTGCTGGCTGCACAAGCTGCTTCTGTTGTTGGAGGGGCGCCGGTGCTGGCTGCACAAGTGTACTGACAGTACGGTGCGTATAGTGGTCCCTCGCAGTCGGCGAGACAGGTCTTTATTGGCTTCGTAATTTCTTTTTGTTGGGGTGGAGAGGATTTAGTATTTTGTTTTGCAATGTTTTTTTATTGCAGAGTAGGTGTATGTGTGCGAGGTTGATTTTTTGTTTTTGTGAGTGGACAATAATTCTTTTATATGTTCCACTTCGGCATGTACTTCTACTGATTTGTAGTAGGTGTATTTATTTATTTATTTATTTATTTATATGTGGTCGACAAAACGAGTGTCTTCCAATTATTCAACACATTATAAATACAATTAGAAAAATTAAATGCTAAAAGCCTAGATAGAGAACACAAATTTCAAATAGCAGCACCGACCGATGGAGGAGTTTTATTTGCCAGTCCGGCCAGCTGTGCCCCTTTTCACAGCTAATTTTGTCAGTGACGCTATTAGAGCCTACATCTAAAAAGAAGGGTGTAAGTAGGAAAAAGTGTTCTTACGTAAAATTAAAAATAATGTTAATTTGCTATATTATTTAAGAATATAGCATAAATAGGAGAAAAGAAAGGAGGAAGATTGTTAATAAAGTATAGAACTGTATGCTAGATATGCAGAGTGTTAATTAGATAGAATAAAGAGATAGTATTGGGAGTAATGGGAAATCACCGACCCGGTGGGGGAAAATTTTCAGCCAGCCCGGCTAGCCATGCCCCTGCTCATAGCTGGGAATGGTCAGTGACTTCCCGAAGGTATCCTGAGAGCAACGATTTTATTAGGGGTAGAGAAAGTTCGGTAGAGAAAACGTGATGCAAACTATTGTAATTTTTACATAGCACGCGAAAAGAATTGTGCATAGCGTAGTCTGTTGTGCACGTCGATAGGAATAAGGGGCGGTAATTTCTGGTTGGTCTAGCCGGAACAGAGAATTGAAGACGCCCTAACAGAAAAGGAGAATCGATATCGCCAACAAGCAACTTATGTAGAAAGACAACACCGAGAATTGTCCTACGGTTGGTTAACGACGGAAGATTAAGAAGAAGCAGCCTGCTGGAATAGGATGGCAACCGAAGATTAGGGTCCCAATTTAAACCTCGTAAGGCAAAAAGCAGAAATTGCTTCTGAACAGATTCAATACGATTCTGGCTATTGTTATACTGCGGAGACCAGATGCAAGAGCAGAATTCAAGGATAGGGCGAACAAGAGAGATGTACAGAAGTTTCGTTATAAAAGGATCGTTAAACTCTTTAGACCATCGTTTAATGAATCCAAGTACCCCTTTTGCCTCATTAACGATGGTATCTATGTGAAGATTGAAACAGAGTTTAGAATCAAAAAGAACGCCTAGATCCTTAACTGTTAGTATACGTTGCAATGGGGTATTGTCGATGGTATAACTGACAAGATAAGGTGTAGTACGATTAAATGTCATAAACATACACTGAACAATTCAGATGCAATTATTGGCCAGCACCAAAGTTGCATAGCGTTCAAATCGTCTTGAAGACGAGAATAATGTAGGGGATTGGTGTATGATAGAATAAGTTTCACGTCGTCCGCATACATGAGTACTCGGGCATGGGATATAACAGAGGGAAGATCATGTATAAAAATAGTAAAAAGTAAAGGTCCAAGATGACTACCTTGAGGAACACCAGAAGTAACGTGAACCTGTTTAGAGGTAGTCAGCCTCAGCATTACTCTTTGGGTCCTACCTTTTAAATAAGAACAATCCAAAGCAAAAGAGACGGAGGAAACCCTATTCGGTCAAACGCCTTACTCAAGTCAGTGTATATGCCATCAGTTTGCATTTTCGAAAGGAAAGCATCATTTACCAAGGAAGTAAATTCTAGCAGATTGGTCGTTGTTGACCGATTCTTTACGAATCAATGTTGAACAGGGGAAACAACTGATTTGCAGAAATGCTGCAAATTCGAAGTGATTATTTTTTCAAATAATTTAGGAATCGCGGACAGTTTTGCAATGCCCCTGTAATTTAGTATATCAGACTTTCCACCTTTCTTGTGGAGAGGAATGATATAAGATTCTTTCCAAAGAGATGGAAAGACAGAAGATTCAAGGGATAGATTAAAAAGCTTTAGCAATGGATAAACAAGGGAAGAACTACACTCCTTGAGTAGACAACTAGGGATATTGTCAGGCCCAGGAGAGAAAGAAGATTTTAAAGAATTTATAGCTAAAAGGAGAGAGGAATGGGAAATAACAGGGGGAGGTATAGAACTAGAGGAAGTAATAGTATAAGGGTAGGAATTATTATTAGGACAGACTGAAGAGTAAGTTGATTGAAAAAAATTAGCAAATAGGTTAGCAGAATCAGAGTCATTGCTAGCTTTATCCATCCCGAGTAAAAAAGAAGATGGCAAACTTGAAGATTTACGCTTCGAGTTTACAAAATTGTAAAACTGTCTTGGATTTAGGGCAAATTGCCTTTTGCAACGAGTTAGATAATGCTCATAGCATTGAAAATTCAGAAGAAAGAAGTTCGACTTGGCTATGGAATATTTAGCCACCAGAACCAGACTTTTTAAACTTTTTAAAATATTTGGATTTTATATTTTTTAGATTCGTTAATCTGGGACTAAACCAAGGTGAGTTTGGAGAGGTAGTCGAAGGAATTGACTTGGGAATACACATATCTAAGAGGGAGTTTAGGGTGTTATAAAAAAAGTTAATAGCAGTATTCATGTCAACCGAGTCATATAAGAAAGACCAATCGGTTGCATAAATAAGCTGATTCAGCAATGAATAATTTCCCTTGCGAAAGCAACGGCAGGCTTATTGGCTGATACACGAAATGAGAGGATTACAATTGAACATTGCAACCTCTAAAGTAGGATGATATACATCCTCAGGAAGAGATAAAGGAGGGGACCTAGACACATTAGAAATAAGGTAGTCGTTAACAAATACAAGATCAAGTGTTCTATTCAAATGATTAGAAATTGAATTGATTTGAAACAACGAGAGGTCAAGCATGCAATCTATAAAGTCATGCTGTGCTGAGGGCACTAGATAATTTTCGGCAGTGAAAAGTGACCAAGAGATGTTCGGCAAATTAAAATCACCCAACACAATAAATAGGTCATTATCACGCACGTGTGAAGAAACTTCTTTAATACAAGAAATATGTTTCATATAAACTTGAATATCAGAAGAAGGAGGAACATAAGAGCATGAAGTATAAATATTCCGTGTAGGAAAAGACACCTTGACTGAAACAATCTCAGCGTCAGTAGGCGTACTAAAACAGAAAAGTTCTGACTGGAGAGTGGCTTTAACGGCAATTAATACCCCACCACCCCGACTCGGCCGATCATTTCTATGCAAAATAAAATTATTCGAAAAAACCTCAAAATCAGATATGGTTGAGTTTAACCATGTTTCTGAAAATGCGATTATATCCGAATCGAAGGAAGTGCTGGCCATGAAAAGATTTTTAAGTTTTGAAATAAGACCTCTGACATTCTGATAATGAATAAAGACTTGGTCAGAAGAAGAAGTAAGTTTTTTGGGGCAGAAATGGTACCCTGTATTGAATGGACTGGAAGGGTGACAGGCTGGTTACGCTTTTTTGGCTTGAACTCGTGGACAATCATATGTGGAGGCCAAAATTTGGGATCACAAATGATTGGGAACATATCATGTGAAACATTTATTTTGAAAGATGATATTTCACGAGGAGTTGAGAAATTAAATTTGGTAATTGACACGCTAGCAGAAGATTTGCTAGCAATATAGGCTGCCAATGACTCAGAGGTGGTGTCAGACGAAAGTCGAGACACAAAAACTTGCCTACGAGGGGCAACAACAGTTAACGTAGGAGCTGAAGGGACTGGAGGGAGAACTGGATTTGGTGGAGCCAAGGAGGCACCATGATTGTTTTTAACAATCTGGGCAAGATTGCGCGCAGGTCTACCTTTGCGGCCAGGAGCTGAGGAGGCTGAGGCAGTTTGGCTAACTGGGACAGGTTCAGGTACGGGGTCTAATGGGACTATTACAGGGGATAAAACTGGGGTAATATTTAGGGAGTCGCTCGGAGAAGGCGATAATGACAACATTGGAGATGTATCCAAGTTGCTCGGTAGGGACAACAGAGGCAAAGGTGTCTGGACAGACGGAGAGGGCAACTGCAAAAATTGAGGCTCCAACCGGCGATTGGTTGGAGACTCGAATTTATATTTGCTAAGCAACTCACAACTCGAATCAAAACTACTCGAGAGCTGCTTAGCCACGTTATTTAGTTTTAAGAATTGATTTCTCACAGACTTATACATTCTGGAGAAATCAATTTGCTTGTCGATGCATTCTGGGCACGACCAACGCAAGCCGCCGCAGCCCTTCTTGGCAATTGCAGCGATCTTGTCGCAATCACGCCCAGTGAGACCTGCACATTTAGCATGCATAATATTCTCACACAGCCAGCAATTAACAAATTGCGGCAATGCAGAATCATCAGCCTGCTTGAACGTGCAAGGTTGCTTACAGCACGACATAATTAAGCGTTAAAAGAATAAGCAAAAGTTGCGAGAGCGCAGAGCAAAACGAAACACAGTGCACAAGAATAGAGCAAGTAAACGCTCAAAAATAACTTTTCGTACACAAACAAATTGTTTGGAGCGAAGAGCAACAGCAAAAATTTGCGAGAGCGCGATGCACAAGAAGAAATTTGCAGCAGCGAACACACGCACAAACAAGTGTTTGCACAGGGGAGCACCAAAGCAAAAGAATCAAAACAGGCAATAACAACAATACGGAACTGACGCCGTGTTTAATAAATGCAATAATTAACAGACTTACGCTGCACAACAGATAACACTTTGCACAAGTTATAAAAGCTTTTTAAATAAAGCACAAAAAATGCAAAATTTGGAAATAAAAAGCAGGATTTAAGCGCAAAAATATATAAAAATCTTGGAGCACAAGTAAAACACGTCAATCACTCTCAACTGAGAACTCTCTCTCTCTGTTCGGTGTATGTGTGCGAGGTTGATTTTTTTTTTTGTGAGTGGACAATAATTCTTTTATATGTTCCACTTCGGCATGTACTTCTACGTATTTGCTCCAGGGTAAATCAGTACCGGTATTTAATAATTTTAACAGTTGAGCTTTTCTTGCTCTTAACCATTTTACTATGCCGCTGCGCTTCGCACACATATCACTCTACTCACTGCGTTTATTCAATGTTTCGTTGTTCCTGTTGATTGCCGTTGTTATGCGTTTATCCAGGTTTGTTGTCCTCCAGTGACATAAGTCACGGTCGCCATGTAGTTAGGTTTGTGTTAGGTTTAAGTGAGAGCAACAGTTGTTATCGCTACTCACGACTTTATTCATCTGTTCTTTACATTTGGTTTTCATTATTACTAAACCTAAGGCTGAGCAGTCCTCAGGGGCAGCGCTGCCTTTTGTATATAAGTCGTTTTATATATTACGTATAAAACGAGTATAAATATATTATGTATAAGCGGCGGAAACGTCGCTGGTGGGACAGAGCGTATTGTGCACGTATGACTAATGGACTAATGCTGACGCAGCTTGTTTGTAGTCAAGGCATTCTGTGCCGATCATATTTCGGGCACTTGGACTGCACTTGAACACCGAGCTCACTTAGAATATTGTATGTAATAAGCCAAATATAAAATTGAATAAAACCGAGAGAACCAATGCTTGAAACTAATAAGAGGTTTTTTTATTATTACCGAGCTGTTTTAATTTAACACCTTATAATGCCCCGGTATGGGTAGTAGGGAAAAAAGGTTTTAATGAAGATGGAGCGCCTAAGAATCGATTGGTAATAGATTTAAAAAAACTAAATAACGATACAATCCCCGATAGGTATCCAATGCCTGATCCTTCAGTCATTCTATCCAACCTAAGCAAAGCCAAAATGTTTTCGACAATTGACTTGGAATCTGATCATCAGATTCTAATGAAAGAAGAAGACATCGAAAAAACAGCTTTTTCCATTAACAATGGAAAATATGAATTTCTTCGTTTGCCATTTGGGCCTGCGAACGCACCAAGCATCTTTCAGAGAGCAATGGACAATATATTACGTGAAAAAATCGGAAAAACTTGTCACATTTATATGGACGACATAATAGTTTTTTTAAATACTCCGGAACAACATTTTGATGATTTACAAGAAATCATTGAAATTCTATTCAAAGCAAACATGAAAATATCCTTGGAAAAATCAAAATTCTTTAGAAAAGAAATAGAATTTTTAGGATACATAGTATCATACAATACCATTAAAACTGATCCGAAAAAAATAGAATCAATCATGAAATACCCTCCTCCTAATAATTTAAGGGAATTACGAGGTTTTCTTGGCTTAACAGGCTACTACAGGAAGTTTGTAAAAAACTACGCGACTATAGCAAAACCACTTACCAAATTGTTACAGGGACATAACGGTATGGTTTCAAAACATATGTCTAAAAAAACAGAAATATCTCTGGACAAAGAAGCAATCTCTGCATTCGAAAAATTAAAATCACACTTGATTGCAAACATCGAACTAACTCAGCCAGATTATACAAAAAAGTTCGTCCTCACCTCAAAAATGAAAAGATGGCATGCTTTCATAGAAGACTTTTCCCCTAAAATATTTTACAAACCAGGATCTACCAATGTCGTCGCTGACGCGTTATCAAGGGTAATGATCAATCATATTTCTAATAAAAGTAATCTCGTGTCCGAAGAAGAACCGTCGTCCGATAATGAAACTATCCACTCAGCCGACAGTAGTTATAAAAACGTAATTGAAGAAACACACAAACCATTGAACCAATTTAAACAACAATTACTTGTTTCTAAAAACAACATAACAATTCACGAAAAATATGAAGTTTTCAACAAAACAAGACACATTACAGAATACGACACAGTACACAGTTTAACAATCATACTTAAAGAATTTCTTCAACCAAACCTGATTACAGGAATTCATTGCAGTCTCGAAGATTTATACGAAATCTGTAATGTGCGAAGAATAGTTTGTAAAATGAACAGACATGCACGTCAGAGTTATGTATTATTATTATTCTTTAAGTTTGTTCTTAGCCTATAATATATTCTTAATATGCTATACTGCTTAATCTTATATTCTTAGCAAAGAGTCTTAGCAATGAATTGTGTTGTAAGTGTAGAATTACCAAGATTTTCCTAACTCGAGGGCCATAGTACGCGCTCGCTTGAGTTGGTTTGTTTTATTGCAACAATTGTTGCTCTATTTGATCTAATAAAATGTTATTAAGTACCTTCGCTATATTAACTATATGTGATACTAATCTCCCTCCTTTTGAAAATGACGTAAAAAATGGAGTTATTTTACTTATTTAATTAGTTTCTTATTTATTTTTATTATTATTATTTATTTATTTATTTTTTTTTTTTAATATTTTTTTTATATGTATTTTTGCATGCTTGATTATGAATTAAAAAATTTTAACTGTCCTATGGACTGTTTGCGTTTTATTCTTATTTCCGGAAATAACTATATTATCCCTATCTTCTATTTTTTCTACTCTATAGGGCCCTGTGTATTTAAAATCAAGTTTATGTCCTACTTATTTTTTAATAAAACCTTACTCCTATTATAAACCTACTATTTAAGAATCTCTTATTTTTATTTATTTAATTCGAATATTTCTTCTTTGTATCTACTTCTAATCTATACTTATCTCTTATAATCATCTATTTATATATTGGTTCTATTTTCTATCTATTGAAGTACTTTGTAGATTACTAGTCTTACCAAATACTAATCATACGACAATAATTATTCGTAGAAGGGGTCTATTAAAACAAAGACAAAGTATTGGAGCCAACGTCCCAATCAGTTTTATCAACTGATATATAAGATCGTATGTATTCGTTAAAAGTCTGTGATTGACGGGTGTGTTCGTTGAGTTTTTCTATTTTATAAACTTCAAATATTATAATTAATTCTTGTATTCTGTTCATTCGTAATAACGTCTTCATTACCAACTTTAAATATAGATTGAAATACCTTTGGCTACTGTACTAGTTTTGTTGGTATTGGTATCCACTAGGTATTTAGTTCAAATTAATGATTCGTACTATTACATATCAGATTTGGTAGCGGACCATTTTCCACTATAACTCTACAACCAAAGGACAGTTAAATTAATGGTCTTACTATCTTAGTTATTTTAGCTTTTGGATTTTACATTTAGTATTACTCAGTAAATCTCATCAACCTTTCCAAAAGTAAGTTTTACCTTGAGGTTTTTGTAAGCATAACCTCTGTATTGGTGCTGGGACAAGCTTCTTTTCTTTATTATTTGTTATTTCACCGGTTGGTCCACCCTTAATTTAAATTATCCAATTTTGAAATATATAAATTTATAGAATTCCCACGCCATTTAATTTTATAAAACCTTATTTCGACCTTGGGATTACCTAAGTAACATGAAGATCACATTAATCTTAAAATTCTGCCATTTTAAAAAAAGCGTATCTTTAATCAGGTCATATTTGGACCTCGTCATTGTTAAGACTTCGTATACGTTTGGCTGTAAGCTTTTTCGTAGATCCTTCAATTCTACCTGAATTTTCCTGCAGAAGTCTACTTTGAATTGTAGTGTGGTTGTATTTCTTGTCTGTTATCTTGATACCACCTAAAATACTACCCTTAACACCGAAATATCCTCTATCAAACCTCATGAATTTAACTTGATTTACATAAAATAAGTAGGTTAGGTATATTTTAACCGTGAAATGGTTAATAAAATATGGTCGGAAATGCGTTACCAATGAATAGCCGCTATTCTTGCTCAGATACTCTTGTTATTTCTCCTTTATAGGACTTGATGTATGAATGGAAGTTAAGTCATTATGGTTTTGAGTTAAAACCGCTCCACACGCTTCTTACTTAATATATAATCTTACAAACTGGATATTTAACAAGGTTGGGTTTATAGAGCCGTTTTGAGGGTCGAAGGCATTCTGGCATTAATGTCCATTCGAACTAACGTCTTTTTAATAATCTTGTTATTACGTGAATATCGGCAAATTTTTAATAAAGCGCCTATATAATTGCAAAATGCAACGAATCGTCTAGCCTTCCCATTTGGATGGGTAGTTCTTTAACGTGTATTTTTTGTCGTCTGGCAAGATTCCTTTATCAGTGCATTTATTCCCAAAATGTGACTTCATGCATGAAAAATGAAATTTTTCTGGATGTAGTTTCAGGTTTAATTTCCTACATTTGTCAAAAACTTCAGTTAAGTTTTTACATATGTTTTTCGGAACAACCGATTACTATCAGATCATCCATATAAAGGAAAGCCTGAGATGGTTCGAGACCAGAAAATGCTATTGTCATCATTCTTTGAAAGGAGTTTGGGCTATTTTCAAGCCAAATGGTAATCGCGTAAAGCGAACGAGCCATTGCTCGTTGAAAATACGTTATACTCTAAACTTTCATTCATTTGTAAAGCCAGACATAAGTCTAGGCATAAAAAATTTTGCTCTACCTAGCTGACGAATATATCAATTCTCGTACGAAATTTATCGGACTAGCTTTTTATTATTTACGATAGTAATTACTAATCGCCATTTCTTCTTGTCAAGTCCGAAGGGACTTCTTCGGAACTAATAAAAGTGGCTATTATACTCTGAGCGATGGTTCCTATTTTGTCGTCTATTAATTTTTGCACTTGGGCTTGAATTTCTTGTACTTGGCTGTGAGGACTTCTATAATTTATTATGTATACGGGCTCATCATCCTTCAATCTAAGCTTTTGCTTGTAAAAATTATTAGTTGTTATCGATTCGGTTTCTAGTCCGAAATTCGGTATATCTGGTCACAAATCTTTTATTTTATTTTTAAATAGTGGAAAGTTTTTGATTAATTTTTCCATAACGAGTTGTCTCTTCCTTCGTTGGTTTCTTTTACTATATATAATTGTTCAAAGTTTATATTTTATTTTATTTAAGTTTACTATCTAATTGGATTTGTTGTATTTATAATACGGATATTATTTGTGATAATCGTATTTCGATTAAATTCCTTCATCAATTTCTTGATTTAATATAAGAATTTGATTTTGTATTGAGGAATATTTCACTCAACTTCAACGACTGAGTACTTGATTATTTCACAAAGAAGTATTTGTAATCGAATTGGATAATTTAAGTTGTTGGGCGAAGAAAAGCCCACTTTGAGTAAATCTGTTGGTATAGTATATAAGTCTACCTATATGCCATCACTAGGTACTGGGAAATTTTGTTCGACTAAAAAAGTTATGAATTATATATTTGCCTGTAGTAGCTAAAAGGCTAAGCCTTGAAGGAATTAGCCTTCGCCAATACCCGATATTTGGGTATATTTATCTTTATATTTCGAATATATCTATATTTTCTTTTAATAGGATATATCTCACCATCTACTAACATAATTATTTACCTTTCTTTCACTCTTAATTTTTACAAATACTAAGATTAAGGGGTTTTATAGCCATTTATTGCTCTGAACATCTGAGGGGGTCTGTTGGTTTTCCGATAACCTTGAGTTACTCGGACTTACCTCTATTGTTACTGTTCTGGTTTTGGTACCACCTCGGTTAAATTTTTCTAAATCGGTTGCCACCTCGTAATTTCCTCTGAAATTACCCCTATCGTTTTATTCCATTATAGTGGGAATTACTATTGCGCTATTCCTCTACCTCTTTGGTTGTTACGGCTGTATTTCCACGATTCTCCTTTGTAGATTACTTGGGCTAATCTTTGAATATTTACCCATAGCATCATTGAAATTCTGAAATGCCTGCTTCTAATATTATGCGAAGCTTTTCGTATTCGCATTTTTTGTCATGGCAGAATTGTTTCTTTAGTAGAAAATTCTCTGCGTTATCAAAGTCTAGTCCATCGTCAATATAGCTCTTCCAGTTCTTACGCAATTTCAATCACTGTATATCAGCCACTCCTTTCTGCTTTATGTTAAGCAACTTAGCTTTGATAACTCATTACTCCCTTTGATATTGGTATTTAATTTATTTATAATACCAAAATGGATGTTTCATTTTGTACTTTGTACAAAATTGGCATATTTAGACTTTATACTTCTACGCTAAGTCTTCTTGTTACCTTTAGACGATCACTAGTCTTAAAGCCGTAGGAAATCTGGCCAGGATAGCTTTTTGCCATCAAATTCCGGAATGTAGACGATACCTTCTTACATATTCGCGTCTAAGGCCACTTGACTTACTGCCATGTTTGGTTCCGTTAATTCAAGTCTATGTCGCTATCAGCTTCAATATCAGGGTCACTATTTAGTGTTGGCTTAGACTCACAGTTTTTCTAGTATCTGTTCAAAAGTTGCATTAATTTTAAATCTGTTGGTTCATTACTATGTTGTCCTAGTCTGATATTCGTATTCTAGTCCCATATTTATTATTTTCTAATTATTACTCTCTCTTAACCTATTTTCTTTACTTAAATAAGTTGAACTATGTTATTATAGCTTACACTATATGTTTAGTGTGAATTAGCGTTTCAACCCTTATAGGTGCGTTCTTAATAACACACTTATAGATTTTTCGAATTTATCTTTGAAATTATTTATTTTTTTCGCTAATTCACTCCATTCCATTGTTCTCTATTTATGAAGTTTTACCATTATAATTGGGCACTCGCCACCACTGGATGGTCTTCAACTATTTCTTTAATGCCAACATATGGCAGTGTATTTAAAATTATGCCTTTTATCTTATTGTTATGTATGGGCTGAACATGGTAATATTAGTATATTCGTTTTCGAACTCATATATAGTTATATAATCTTTGTTATTGTGCAAATATTCAATGCACGAATTCTAAAGTCTGATCCTATTATATATTCTTCTAAATATACTTCTATCGCAAACTTATTAATAGCATTTCTGGTATAGAATATAGATATTTTTCTCGAAATTTATTTTATTTATTTATTGAAATTTTTTTATTCATTTTATTTTGTCGCTTATCATTTTCAAGAAAAAAATTTAGATTTTATCCAGGTCATTTGCGTACTTGGTATCTCTTTTATGCATTTGTTATGATACTTATATAATTTGTACAATAGATGTCCTACTAATATGACAAATATCAATTTTACATCTGTGTTGCTACCTCAACTTTATTTATTACGTTAGCCGTCATCAACAGTCTTAACGTCTACCAAACCCATATTTGGGGTTGTTATTCTTAATATATACTTGGGTCCTTGATTTATATATGAACTTATAGTTTTGTTAACGCTATTCATTAACTTTATAAGGTTTGTATTTTGAGTTTATATTTTAAATTTTTTTTCATTTTGTATTTACGCCCGTGGGCGGAGAGAAATTTAATATTAATTTGGTTTTTACTGAATGTACATTTTGTCCTGCCTAGTATTTCGAATGGCTTTACGGGCCAAACGTCTTGCCGGTCGACTCAATTGTCGTCGGGCATTACAATAGTTTAACAAATATTTTAATAATAATTATAATTATAGTGTTTTTTGATGTGCGCCCTCTGTGGCGCTGTCGGTCAGTTCACCCTTGGTGTTTTCCAGCGTTGGTACAAGGGGCGGTCTGCCTCTCGTACTTCTTCTTGTTCCAGCGTTGGTACAAGGGGCGGTTTGCCTCTCGTACTAGTTTTTACTCGTTGGTGGCCGCTGACATGTCCCAGGCAATGTTGGCTGTATAGCGGCCCCTCCAGTCTGCTGGGCTTCACGTTGCCTTCTCGGGATCGGTTGTGGCTGTGGTCGATGTGTGTCTGGATTAATAAGTTTTTCCTCTGAAGGACAGGGGGGGCTCTTTAGTTTGTTTAACGACTCAAGATGTTTGAGTTCGTCATGTAGCTTGACTGCAGTGTCCCAAGGTATTGGGTTTTGGGACTTATATAAGAGTCTTACGATCTCAGACTTTCTTTGCCTGATCCGCTCTTTAATGCCACTGCGCCTTTTTAGCTTTAAAGTATTGTTAGAGCTCATGCCCCCTGTACTCACTCAGTTAATTTTTGATTCGCCAGCGTGTGTGTCTCGTTCCAGATGCTTCGTTGTTTCAGTTGTTGCTGTTGTTGTTGTTGGCACTCCAGTCACATGTCACTTTTTTCCATTACGTTTTAAAGTTACGTTGCGTGACTCTGTCACGGTCGCCATGTAATGTGCGAAGAATAGTTTGTAAAATGAACAGACATGCACGTCAGTGCAGTTTGAGTTCGTCATTTATTCTGATTATTCTTTCAGCATAAAGTTCGTTCTTAGCCTAATGTACATATATGTTCTTATATATAAATGCCGCATAGCTGCGCTTATATCTTTATGTATTCCTTAGCGAGAGAGAGTCTTATGCACATGTGTATATATGTGTTTGTCATAAGTGGTCAGCGTGAGAATGCTGACCAAGCGTTTTGGGCCTAACTCGTAAGAGGGCGATCATAGTACGCGCTCGCTTGAGTTGGTTTGTTTTAATTGCAACAATGTGTTGCTGCTATTTGCATGCTTACATAAAATGTTATGTACAGTATGCCTTCGCTAAATGTAACTCATATGTGCATACTACAAATCCAAAACTCATTAATAAATACCTTTAACAACAAATTTTTATTTACTAAAAAGTTTGTGCTAGACATAGAAAACAAAAATGACCAAGAAATTATAATAGAAGAAACACATGCTCGTGCTCATAGAGGTTTTGACGAAAATCTTAAGCAAATTCTCAAATACTATTATTGGCCAACATTATATAAAACCCTTAAGCAACACATACGCCACTGCGAAATTTGTAATAAATATAAATACAACAGAAACCGTAAGCAAATTCCTATTTCTAAAGCCCCTATTCCGGAGAGAGAAGGTGAACAATTACATATTGACATTTTTTATGCTCAAAAATTAACATTCTTGACATGCCTAGACGCATATTCTAAATTTTTAGTGATTAAGGAAATCAATGACAAATCAGATACGGTAAAGTGTTGGAACTTATCCAAACTTTTCCTTTGTTTAAGTCTATAATGATGGACAACGAACCTACGTTTTCATCGACACAATTCAAATCATCAATGTCTCGTTCAGGTATAGCGATTTATTAAGCAGACCCCAGACACAGTTTAAGCAACGGACAGGTAGAAAGAGTTCTCGTTGTATTCAAGAAGAATACAATATAATAGATCATTCCGAAGTCGTATACCGAGCAGTTAAAGAGTATAACAAAACAATTCAATCGACAACCCAACAAAAACCATGTGACATATTATTTAACTAAATAGAACATCCAAACTTGTCAGAAAAATTAAAATCAGCCAAAGCCAAAATGTTAGAGTACCATAACAAAAAGAGGTCACCAAGTAAGTGAAATAATTTATGAGAAAAAACATGGCGAACGAAACAAACTACAACTTAGATTTAAGAAACAGGTAGTTAAAGAAGACTTAGGGAATAAAAATAAACAATAGGTATCGTATTATTCACAAAGACAATATCAAATTCTAACCTATTTTATGTTTTTTTAATGTGTTTTTAGAATGCACATTTTATGAATCTTATCTGATTTACTGCCGTTTTGCGGTGCAGACATTATTAATTATTCAAATGAAGACTATGTCCTACTTGAGGATACAGATAATCTTTTTTTATACGAAGCATAAGGAGAAGTTTTTCACGTTACTAATCTAAGTTTTTACAACGATATTTTTGAAAAAGAATTAAATTTTTTTAAAAACGAAAACAATACAATTGATTGGGAAGTAACCTTGAAGATAAATTTAATCAAAACACTCCTTTCTGAACTTACACCTCACAAAATTGCCAAACGTAGTATCAATGGACTAGGTACCATTTTTTAAATGGATCACAGGAACACCAGACCATAATGACTTGATAACTATTCAAAATAAAATCAATGAACTTGTTCAAAAAAATATTAAGCAAAATCAAATCAATTCTGCAATTTTCAAAGAAGTCACTAAAATCACAAATCTTTTAAGAGATATTAAATTTAATCAGGAATTACTTATGAAAAAATATCGACTTAAGTTGTTATCACTTGACCTACAAAATCTGCTGGATACTATCACATTTTCCAAAGCCATTGAATCCAAATTTTTTAAATAAACAAGACATGATAAATATATTTAATCTCGAAACACTCAATATCACTCTACAATTAATTACAATTGTAAGTTATACCACGTTAAAGCCATATCCCAAACAGATGGAAAATTTTTTGTTAACGACAAAATTGCTAAATGTAATAACACGTTTTACCTCATTGAAAACTTTAAAAGAGAAATTAATAGTTTTGCCCACATTCATTTTGAACCAAACTGTTTTGTAAATCTCCTTAATCAAAAATTTACAAGTTGTATAAAATTATCCGAAAAAAAATAACCCAATAGAATTTATAACAGACGGCGCTAATTTAGTATCAGGCACAAACTGTATTAACGAAACCTGGCTTACAGGCACTTACCTTGTTACATTTAAGACCATAGTAACCATAAACAAAGTTACCTACACCAATGTAAAAGAAAAAATTCTTAATTATGTAAAACACAATAAATTTACAAACTACTTAGTGAATATCAATTTACTAATAATACTGAACTTCAATTAGAAAATACAAATATATTATCAAAAATTGTTATAAATTAGAAAGTAATCAATCAAAAATAACTTTTTTCTTATTCATTCTAATTTTTATTTTTACTATGGTAAAGCTTCTTAAACGCTGCCCTTTAATAAATTTAAATCCCCTCAAAATACTGAAATTGAAATCGTCAAGTAATCAAAAGTACCATAACACTCAAACTACAGAAACAGAGCTTGACATAATAAACCAATTAAACGAACAAATTGAATCTTTAAAAAGAAATTATTAAGAATCGGGGACGATTCTTTATATGAAAGGGAGGAGTTATCACTCAGCCCGCAAGACAATTCTTATTGCAATAATAAGCAACATTTCAGTATAAGTCGCTATCCCAATTACTTAGCCCTTTCAGACTTATTAGACCCGTTTCAATCACTACGTCCACCTAACGTGCAGCTGCGGCTCTGCTAACATAAATATCCAAATTCCCGGCTCTAACATAAACATAACAGCGCAACCACTTAACATAAAGATCCATATTCTCATGCGCAATTCATAACATAAAATAAAGATTCATATTCTCATGTGCAATTTATAACGTAAACTAAAGACCCAGTCTCTAGAGCGCAATTGCTAACGTAAACATGACTCCAAGCGTCTAGCTTACGCAAGCCGCCACCGCGAGCTTTTAAACTTTAAGGAAAGAAGCTTTAGCATAAACACAGCTGATTCGCAGCATAAGATCACCGCGAGCTTTTGAGCTTTAAGAGAATAAGCTTTATCATAACCATAGCTGACTTGCAGCATATGTTCACAATTGTACTTTAGTTCTAATCTTCGATTCAAATAAATCGGAAGCCTTCAGCCTCCCACTAAAAAATATTTTTTTTTCCAATTAGTAGCCCCTAATTGGTTAATTTGCACGTCGATAGGAATAAGGGGCGGTAATTTCTGGTTGGTCTAGCCGAAACAGAGAATTGAAGACGCTCTAACAGAAAAGGAGAATCTATATCGCCAACAACCAACTTATGTAGAAAGACAACATCGAGAATTGTCCTACGGTTGGTTAACGACGGAAGATTAAGAAGAAGCAGCCTGCTGGAATAGGATGGCAACCGAAGATTAGGGTCCCAATTTAAACCTCGTAAGGCAAAAAGCAGAAATTGGTTCTGAACAGATTCAATACGATCCTGGCTATTGTTATACTGTGGAGACCAGATGCAAGAGCAGTATTCAAGGATAGGGCGAACAAGAGAGATGTACAGAAGTTTCGTTATAAAAGGATCGTTCAACTCTTTAGACCATCGTTTAATGAATCCAAGTACACCTTTTGCCTCATTAACGATGGTATCTATGTGAAGATTGAAACAGAGTTTAGAATCAAAAAGAACGCCTAGACCCTTAACTGTTAGTATACGTTGCAATGGGGTATTGTCGATTGTATAACTGACAAGATAAGGTGTAGTACGATTAAATGTCATAAACATACACTTTGAACAATTCAGATGCAATTGATTGGCCGAGCACCAAAGTTGCATAGCGTTCAAATCGTCTTGAAGACGAGAATAATGTAGGGGATTGGTGTATGATAGATTAAGTTTCACGTCGTCCGCATACATGAAAACACGGGCATGGGATATAACAGAGGGAAGATCATTTATTAAAAAAGTAAAGAGTAAAGGTCCAAGATGACTACTGCTCACACAAGAAGTGTATCCGGCAGTCGCCATCCAACCGCCATGTAACTCCGGAACCAGTACATGGAACATGTACTGAAATTTCACCTCACTTACACTAATACATTGTAATGCACTCTGAAAATATAGCTCAGAAGAAAAAATAACCTGCAAGTGAACAAACGTGTTTTTTTTCAAACCTTCTTAAGTAAATTTGTGCAGAGCAGAAACGCTCCCCCAACGATACTTCATTTAGCAAAGTTCATCTGGAAGCCATGCGGACGCCCGACCATACAACATTTGGTCCTTCGAGCCGGATACTTCTACAACATTTGGCATATCCAGTTCGCCCCAGCAAGCATTGTTGGATCTGCAATAAAAGGTTCCAGGAACAGCTACAAATTCAAACAAGATAAGTAGCAGTGCACCTACCTCAACTCGTCCAATGCCAAATTTCCGGCAACTCCAGTACGATTAATTCATATTTGTGTGTCTGAACATATTTTTTCGCTTCACATTGTTCGTGGTTAAAGCGAAGGGCAATTGTATTTAAAAAATTAAAAAAAAAAAAACTTGCAGATAAAATATTGTTCGTGACCATTAAGGCATCTAAATGGTGACAAATATTAAACGAAAATAAAACAGAAAGTGACTCCGATAAGGTACAAGTGCATGCACAAGTGCATACCCAAAAATTTAACCGATCGCCATATTGATGTACGCAAGTACATCAAGACATATCTGCACACATAGGCTTTCGCTCCGTTGAACAACAAGTGTATGCGCTTCTCCATTATAGACTTCACCAAATAATCACATACCTACATATATAATAAAAAACACACAATTCTGATTGGTATTTAGTTAATTAAAACCACACTGTGCAAATTCACCTGCATGTATACACACACACTCACATCCTATGTTATGTGTATCGCTTGCTATTTTTCCTCCACAGCAGCTTCAAGATTCATTTATATATTTATTTTTACCAATTAATTGGCAAGTGCTAAAGGTAAACAAACATCAAGGTTGTACAGTATCAAGATCGGTTTTCGATAAACTGATTCTGAGAAACTTTTATATTTTTGTATGTTTCCACTTTGCCATTGAGCTGTGTTTACTTAATAAAATACAAACATATGCATTACTTTTTCTTATTCTTATAAAAATTTATAAAACATAATTATAAGTTTAGACGTTTCCAAGTTGCGTAATAAATCGAATATCCGTGCGATTTTTCTTAAAATAACAATTTATACAAATAATTCTATGACAAAAAACCTTTCCATTGAGCTGCGTTTAGAATAAACGTGCTTCTTCTTGAGCTCAACAATCAATAAGCAATAAGCGATAAGCATCAATTTTTTTTTGCGCGATCCGCCTTGTCAAAAGAGAATAAATCCTTTTCTCTGGTGTTTCAATAAAGAAATAATTAGATTTTTTCTCAAGTAAAAGAAACTAAATTAGAATCAATTTAGTAAATTATTAGTAAAATAATTAATTTAACAAAATTTTCCGATTTCGTTGGACTCAATGGGGCACACCATTTCGGTCATTCCATTTTATTCTGATATCTCGATTCCATCGTTCCTGTGCCATTTCTTATTCCGTTTTCGCTCGGCTGATTCAAATTATTTCTATTTGATTACATATCACCTGGTTATTACAATTTTTGGCTCTGTGAAGAGCCTAGTATGCCAATGGGTGGTGATCAGAACAGCCACAAACGACTCACAGCACCGTCCGTTAAGGAGTCAAAGCGACCTTCAACCTCACCTAGAGCAGTTTTCGGGAAACTCAAGGTCGAGAGTACCAGCACAACCGTCCGCAAGACTGTGAGTCCGATTCCAACAATAGATATTACCCCAAAAATTACCCGTTCGAATACGATAAAAATTCAGAAGTCAAGCGAAATCGCACTGAACGACTTCGTTTCTATAACTGACCGACTAGGCCAGTTTGAAGTGAAGATCAATGACGCAGCGGACAGTGACGTGTAACTGTTCACTCTCCAAGTCCGACGAGATCAGATTAAGACTTTATGGGAAAAGGTAGAAGGCGAGTACGAGTTATGTTCCAAAGCTCTCAACCAAGGCGCTTGCAGCAGCACTGACCTGGTGGCTATGCAAGCTAAATATGATTACTCGTACTCCGTTTACGAGCGATGTGCGGCTCAACTAAGCGAAAAAATAGAAAGAGCCACGGCTTTAAATAGACAAGCTGAGCAACCCCCTCCAACTTCTTCATGTCCAGGGGGTGCAGTCTCCCGCCATGCGACACTGAAGTTTTCAGTGGGGATTACCTACGCTGACCTACTTTCCGAGACTTGTTTACAGCTGTTTATATTAACAATCCGAAATTGACGCCGGTGGAAAAATTGTTCCATCTTAATTCCAAAACCAGCGGCGAAGCTAGGGCAATTGTCTCCAAGTCCCCGCTCACGAATGACGGCTTTCAGTCAGCGTGGGCGAGCCTGACGGAGAGATTTGAGAATAAGCGACTATTAGTCAATAGTCAATTGAAAATTCTTTTCAATCTCCCCTCAGCAACACAAGAGTGTGAAGCCGCCCTTAAAGAGCTTCAGGGCACAATCCAGGGATGTTTAACGGCTCTCGACTTGCCCAGGGTGAGCACCGAAAATTGGGATTGTCTGCTTATTTTCTTGTGCTCCTCTAAATTGCCTAAGCTCACGCTATCGTTATGGGAACAATCGCTCCACGATAAGGCAGAGATACCTCAATGGTCCGAGATGAATTCATTTCTGATCGACCGATATCGCACCTTGGAGGCGATAGATGATGTACGACCTACCGCACATACGCCACTCCAGTCCAAACCCACAAGAAAAGAGTCCAACCACCTGAGAACCTTCGAAGCAACAGTGACTACAAAGTCACAGCACTGCAAATTGTGTCAGAAGGAAAACCATCCCTTGCG
Source organism: Drosophila borealis (assembly GCA_035045885.1). Classification (NCBI taxonomy): domain Eukaryota; kingdom Metazoa; phylum Arthropoda; class Insecta; order Diptera; family Drosophilidae; genus Drosophila; species Drosophila borealis. The sequence goes on along the minus strand of JAWNOR010000012.1, from coordinate 27,388 downwards.
TCTATGCCCACGTTTTCTACAAATGTCCGTACCCGAGGGAGTTTTCGTCATTAAGCAACAAAAGTTGTGCTTACTGCACCAGCGCACATAGTTGTTTCACGTGCAAGGGACGTCACAACACGCTACTCCACCGTGACAGACCCCAGGTGCCCTCAGCTTCCACAACACCAATAGTTTTGAACCCTCCTTCACCAATACAGTCCACTTCTACTTCAACCTAAGCTACCGTTCAAAACTACTTTTCCGCAAACTCACATGGTGTTCTCCTCGGCACGGCTGTCATCCAAGTGTGTCATTTGGGCACAAAGTATACAGCCCGGGCATTAATCGACTCTGGGTCTGAAGCGACCTTTATTTCAGAGCGATTGTTCAAAAGGGTTAAACTTCCTTATCAACCCGTCGACGCACAGGTCTCCGGTTGCCATTTTAATATTGGCTCTCCGATAAAGCCCAGGGTTCATATTGAAACCTCGGCTTATGTTCTTCCAAAGCTGGCAGGCAATTTGCCCTCCTACACCATCCCCCAAACTGCTTTGGAAGAACTTCCAAAATTACACTTGGCCGATCCCTCTTTCTATAGGAGCTCACAGAGAGACGTGCTTCTCGGCGCCGATATCCTCCCATCCATATTGTTAGGTGGCTCCTATCCCAACACATGTGGCACTCTCCTTGGTCAAGAAACGATTTTCGGCTGGATCCTTACAGGCCACGTTTCTAAGACCAGTGCCAAATCTGTCGCATCCTTTTCGTCTCAAGTCTCGCTGAATCCAAATGCGAGCTTGGATAAACTGCTCACAAAATTTTGGGAGGTGGAGGATATTCCAGTAAAGCTGGAAAAGGAATCCGACCTGTTTTGTCAGCGCAATTCCCAAAAAAACACTAAAAGGGATAAAAACGGCAGATACTTGGTCACACTGCCATTCAAGAATTCCGATCACATCCAGTTAGGCCATTCAAGGTCCATCGCACTAGCTCAATTTCTACGAAATAAGAATCGTCTGGCAAAAAATGCCCCCCTTAAGGAGCAGTACGATGCGGTGATCCAGGAATATCTGGACTTAGGTCACATGCGACAAGTCCCTCCAAGCAATGGTTCGGATAACTTTTATCTACCACACCATGCTGTTCACAAGCCTGATAGCACCACGAACAAGCTCCGCGTAGTATTTAACGCCTCCCACCCGTCATCGAATGGTAAAAGTCTGAACGATTTGCTACATGCAGGGCCCGTTCTGCAATCCGACTTAACCATTCAAATTCTGAGATGGCGCTTCTTCCGATATGTATTCAATGCCGATATCACGAAAATGTATCGGCAGATACTTGTGCATCCCAACCACACGCCCTATCAGAGAATTCTGTTCCGAACAAAGGACAACGAGCTTCGTGACTTCGAACTCAGCACAGTCACGTTTGGAGTTAACTGTGCCCCCTTTTTGGCAATCCGGGTACTAAATCAGTTATCTGATAACGTTTGTTCGCTCTATTCCTTAGCAAGTCACATTATCGCAAACAATATGTATGTCGACGATGTACTAGCGGGAGCTCATTCGAAATCAACGGCAGATCAAGCAATTGCAGAACTCCGCAAAGCCCTTGAATCTGCCGGGTTCCCCTTGCGAAAATGGACATCCAATGAAAAGGACTTGCTAAGAGCGATTCCCAAGGACCACTTGCTTCGCGCCGATTTCTTAGAGATCGAGGAGGCCTGTTCGGCAAAGACTCTCGAGATCAGATGGAAAGCTGACACCGATGAGTTATTTTTCGCTCCATCCGAGCTAACAACCAAACAGTCCGTCTCCAAACGTGAAGTCCTTTCACAGATTGCCAAACTGTTGGATCCAGCAGGTTGGCTGTGTCCAGTCATTATTCAGGCAAAAATATTCATGCAGGAGATCTGGCTCCAAGAACTGGGCTGGGACGATCCGCTACCTGAGAGTCTTCTCATTAAGTGGAATTTATTTCTGCAAGAAGATCCGGGCCTCAGTGCGATTCGCATCCCTAGATGGGTCGAATTCCGCCCACAGGGGACTTTTCAATACCATGGGTTTTGTGACGCTTCGCAGCGTGCATATGGGGCCGCCATTTACGTGCGCACTGAGATACAAGATCGCATCTCAGTACATCTCCTTACAGCGAAAACGAGGGTCGCTCCGGTCAAGACCGTGTCCTTGCCACGAGCTGTGTTTGGACAGATTCCACAATCCCCCCCCCCCTTTTCACAAACCCAAATTCCCCCCCCCCCCAATTCTCTCCCCACCCCCCGGCCCCCCCTCCCCTGCCCCCCCCTTCCCCCCCTGATTAAGTAAACCTCGCAAACACGGCTCCCTCATTTTCTTTCCTCGAGCGCTTCTCCAAGTTCGATCGAGCCCTGCGAGTGTTAGCATACATATATCGCTTCGTCAAGCGTTGCAAACGATTGTCGCTCCCGTCAACTATTGAAATTGACAGCAACGAGATTTCTTATGCACAAGAAAGACTCATTCTGCTGACCCAGAGACAAGCATACTCGTCAGAGTATGCTTGCTTCAGCACGAAAAAACCGGTCACTTCCAGCAAACTCCTTAATTTGAACCCCTTTTTAGATGGTAAGGGAATTATTCGAGCATGTGGTCGTGTAAGAGCGGCCGAAGCACTCGGCTACGATGAGCGGCATCCAATCATACTGCCATACACATGTGCATATTCGCGTCTCTTGACCGCTTTCACCCATCTAATATCCTTGCATGGAGGCAACCAGCTCATGATGCGTTTAATACGATCACAGTACTGGATTCCAAAGCTGAAGGTGTTGGTCAAATCCACAATTCATTCCTGCAAAATCTGCGTCATCCGAAAAAAGAAATTGCAAACGCGGCTCATGGGCGACTTGCCTGTGGAGAGAGTCACATTCTCTCGGCCGTTCACTCACACAGGAGTCGATTTTGCAGGCCCCTTCGATGTAAAAAATGACACAGGTCGAGCCTGTCTTATTACAAAAGGCTACGTGTGCGTCTTTGTGTGCTTCAGCACCAAAGCCATCCACCTAGAAGCTACATCTGACCTGACCACAGAAAAATTCCTAGCGGCATTTGCGAGATTTGTGGCACGACGAGGGTGCCCAAGTCAAATGCATTCCGACAACGGCAAAAACTTCGTCGGAGCTGCCAAAGTCCTCTCGCGCGATTTTGTAGAAGCGCTTAAGACTCAACTCCAGGCCACTTACAGTCTCCAGAAACTGTCCTGGCACTTCAACCCTCCTAGTGCACCGCATATGGGTGGCCTGTGGGAGGCAGGTGTAAAGAGTTTAAAAAATCTATTTTATAAGTCTACATCGACCTCCAAATACACCTTCGAAGAGCCTTCCACGCTCCTATCCAAAGATGAAGCATGCCTGAATTCAAGACCGATGTCTCCAATGTCGGAAGATCCTACCGATCTCCTAGCTCTGACTCCCGGTCTTTTTCTAGGCGGGGGTCCTCTACTTTCCGCCACAGAGCCAGAGATCAAGGAAAACGCCACGTCCATCATCAACCGCTGGCAGCGCTTGAAGGCTTTGCAACAACAGTTCTGTCTCCGTTGGAAACATGAGTATCTTTTAGAGTTACACAAAAGAAACAAATGGTAAACTCCAACGCGAGACTTCCAACGGGACGATCTAGTCATTATTAAAGAAGATAATCTTCCAGTTAATGACTGGCGTCTAGGTCGAATTCAAACGACCTATCCTGGCGACGACCAAAGAGTCCGAGTGGTCGACGTGTTAACAGCCCGAGGTGTCTCCAAGAGACCTATCTCTAAGCTGATCCTGCTCCCGATAGAATCTAGTCTCCATTCTCCATCCAGTAGAATCTCCAGTAAAGACTAGAATCCTAGATCCATAGGTCTGTGGACCATCCATATAAAGCCGCATCAGTAATGTCTTTTATGTTTTTTTTCAACCTTCTTCACGTAACAGCACGATGTCTCCACGCCAACAACAAGGCCGATCCAAGAGCCGACCGGCAACGGAATTGTTCCGATGCCGAGGAGTCCACGCGCTGCGAAAGTGCCAGCGGTTCATGCGGCTGTCTCCAGAGAAGAGACTCCGAGCAGTTCTGGTCAACAAATACTGCCCAAACTGCCTGGCTCACCAACATTCCGGGGAGTCATGTCGCCGCAAGGACAAGTGCCGCAAGTGCCAGGGCGACCATCACACCTTGCTTCATTTGCAAGAAGCGCGTCGCATGCCATCGCGATCTCCAGAGCGATCCCAAACAAGGCGCAGCACCAAGGCCCAAGCGCGACCCTCCGCGCCGCCTTCATCCGCTGGTTCCATCTCCTTGTCGACATTAATGGAACACAAAAGGACAACCGTGCTCCCGAGAGCACTCATCCGACTTGGAAACGGCAAGGCGACCCGCGACACTCGGGCACTTTTAGACCCGTGCTGTCCGGTAAGTCATCGACGCATCCTTGGCAAAGGCCTCCGGGCTATCCGTCACCCGCGTCGGTAAAGACAACGCTTGCTCGGCCATTATAAGTTCCAGGACCTCTAGCTTCCAGCGAGAGGTCATCCTGCAGGTGATGCCAAATCTTTGGTATCGAACTCCAACGAAGCTCGTCAGCGAGAAACTGAACGAGCCCTTCACCAACGTTCGATTGGCAGACGATCGCTGGTTCCAGCCGGAAATCTCCAATCTGGTGTTGGGCTCGGATATCTACCCAGATTTAATTCTCCAAGGCGTCCTGCCGAGCCATGGCGGCGCACCACTGGCCCAAAACACGGTCTTCGGGTGGATACTGTCCGGCTCCTGCGCTCACCAGTAGGAACAGAGCCACTTCCCTCTCCCTTTTTCTTTTTGCAATACTGCAAGGCGGGCGGCATGTTCACACAAGAACTGTATCCGGCAGTCGCCATCCAACCGCCATGTAACTCCGGAACCAGTACATAGAACATGTACTGAAATTTCACCTCACTTACACTAATACATTGTAATGCACTCTGAAAATATAGCTCAGAAGAAAAAATAACCTGCAAGTGAACAAACGTGTTTTTTTTCAAACCTTCTTAAGTAAATTTGTGCAGAGCAGAAACGTTCCCCCAACGATACTTCATTTAGCTAAGTTCATCTGGAAGCCCTGCGGACGCCCTACTACAACAACTACCTTGAGGAACACCAGAAGTAACGTGAACCTGTTTAGAGGTAGTCAGCCTCAGCATTACTCTTTGGGTCCTACCTTTTAAATAAGAACTAATCCAAAGCAAAAGAGACGGAGGAAAACCTATTCGGTCAAGTTTAAAAAGTAAAATGTCATGGTGCACGGAGTCAAACGCCTTACTGAAGTCAGTGTAAATGAATTCAGGTTGCATTTTCGAAAGGAAAGCATCATTTACCAAGGAAGTAAACTTAAACAGATTGGTCGTAGTAGACCAATTCTTTACGAATCCATGTTGAACAGGGGAAACAACTGATTTGCAGAAATGCTGCAAATTCGAAGTGATTATTTTTTCAAATAATTTAGGAATAGCGGTCAGTTTTGCAATGCCCCTGTGATTTAGTATATCAGACTTTCCACCTTTCTTGTGGAGAGGAATGATATAAGATTCTTTCCAAAGAGATGGAAAGACAGAAGATTCAAGGGATAGATTAAAAAGCTTTAGAAATTCTATTCTCTTAATTACTGTAATTGACTATTTTCCCTCTTCCAACCACCTATTGTATTAAATCTTCCTCCGAAGATCTTTCCTCCTCTTTCAATAATTTAGGAATAGCGGTCAGTTTTGCAATGCCCCTGTGATTTAGTATATCAGACTTTCCACCTTTCTTGTGGAGAGGAATGATATAAGATTCTTTCCAAAGAGATGGAAAGACAGAAGATTCAAGGGATAGATTAAAAAGCTTTAGCAATAGATAAACAAGGGAAGAACTACACTCCTTGAGTAGACAACTAGGGATATTGTCAGGCCCAGGAGAAAAAGAAGATTTTATAGAATTTAAAGCTAAAAGGAGAGAGGAATGGGAAATAATAGGGGGATGTATAGAACTAGAGGAAGTAATAGTATGTTAGTAAGTTGATTGAAAAAAATTAGCAAATAGGTTAGCAGAATCAGAGTCATTGCTAGCTTTATCCATCCCGAGAGAAAAAGAAGATGGCAAACTTGAAGATTTACGCTTCGAGTTTACAAAATTGTAAAACTGTCTTGGATTTAGGCAAATTGCCTTTTGCAACGAGTTAGATAATTCTCATAGCATTGAGAATTCAGAAGAAATAAGTTCGACTTAGCTATGGAATATTTGACAGCCAAGTCAGTACACGAACCAGACTTTTTAAACTTTTTAAAATATTTAGATTTTATATGTTTTAGATTCGTTAGTCTGGGAGTAAACCAAGGTGGCTTTAAAGAGGTAGTTGAAGGAATTGAGTTGGGAGTTTAGGGTGTTATAAAAAAAGTTAATAGCAGTTATCATGTCAATCGAGTCATATAAGAAAGACCAATCGGTTGCATAAATAAGCTGAATCAGTAATAAATAATTTCCTTTGCGAAAACAACGGCGGGCTTATTGGCTGATGAGCACGAAATGAGAGGATTACAATTGAACATTGCAACCTCTAAAGTAGGATGATATACATCCTCAGGAAGAGATAAAGGAGGGGACCTAGACACATTAGAAATAAGGTAGTCGTTAACAAATACAAGATCAAGTGTTCTATTCAAATGATTAGAAATTGAATTGATTTGAAACAACGAAAGGTCAAGCATGCAATCTATAAAGTCATGCTGTACTGAGGGCAGTGACCAAGAGATGTTCGGCAAATTAAAATCACCCAACACAATAAATAGGTCATTATCACGCACGTGTGAAAAAACTTCTTTAATACAAGAAATATGTTTCATATAAACTTGAATACCAGAAGAAGGAGGAACATAAGAGCATGAAATATAAATATTCCGTGTAGGAAAAGACACCTTGACTGAGACAATCTCTGCGTCAGTAGGCGTACTAAAACAGAAAAGTTCTGACTGGAGAGTGGCTTTAACGGCAATTAATACCCCACCACCCCGACTCGAACGATCATTTCTATGCAAAATAAAATTATTCGAAAAAACCTTAAAATCAAAATGCGATTGTATCCGAATCGAAGGAAGTGCTGGCCATGAAAAGATTTTTAAGTTTTGAAATAAGACCTCTGACATTCTGATAATGAATAAAGACTTGGTCAGAAGTAGAAGTTAGTTTTTTGGGGCAGAAATGGTACCCTGTATTGAAGGGACTGGAAGGGTGACAGGCTGGTTACGCTTTTTTGGCTTGAACTCGTGGACAATCATATGTGGAGGCAACAATTTGGGATCACAAATGATTGGGAACATATCATGTGAAACATTTATTTTGAAAGATGATATTTCATGAGGAGTTGAGAAATTAAATTTGGTAATTGACACGCCGGAAGAAGATTTGCTAGCAATATAGGCTGCCAATGACTTAGAGGTGGTGTCAGACGAAAGTCGAGACACAAAAACTTGCCTACGAGGGGCAACAACAGTTAACGTAGGAGCTGAAGGGGCCGGAGAGGGAACCTTTGCGGCCAGGAGCTGAGGAGGCTGAAGCAGTTTGGCTAACTGGGACAGGTTCAGGTACGGGGTCTAGTGGGACTATTACAGGGGATAAAACTGGGGTAATATTTGGGCAGTCGCTCGGAGATGGCGATAATAACCACATTGAAGATGAATCCAAGTTGCTCGGCAGGGACAACAGAGGCAAAGGTGTCTGGATAGACGGAGAGGGCAACTGCAAAAATTGAGGCTCCAACCGGCGATTTGTTGAAGACTCGAATATATATTTGCTAAGCAACTCACAACTCGAATCAAAACTACTCGAGAGCTACTTAGCCACGTTATTTAGTTTAAAGAGTTGATTTCTCACAGACTTATACAATCTGGAGAAATCAATTTGCTTATCGATGCATTCTGGGCACGACCAACGCAAGCCGCCGCAGCCCTTTTTGGCAGTTGCAGCGATCTTGTCGCAATCAGCCCAGTGAGACCTGCACATTTAGCATGCACAGCCAGCAATTAACAAATTGCGGCAATGCAGAAGCATCAGCCAGCTTGAACGTGGAAGGTTTCTTGCAGCACGACATAATTACTACCAGCGGTAAAAGGATAAGCAAAAGTCGCGAGAGCGCAGAGCAAAAGGAAACACAGTGCACAAGAATAGGGCAAGAAAACGCTCAAAAAATAACTATTCGTACACAAACAAATTGTTTGGAGCGAAAAGCAACAGCAACAATTTGCGAGAGCGCGATGTACAAGAAGAAATTTGCAGCAGCGAACACATGCACAAACAAGTGTTTGCACAGGGAAGCACCAAAGCAAAAGAATCAAAACAGGCAATAACAACAATACGGAACTGACGCCGTGTTTAATAAATGCAATAATTAACAGACTTACGCTGCACAACAGATAACACTTTGCACAAGTTATAAAAGCTTTTTTAATAAAGCACAAAAAATGCAAAATTTGGAAATAGAAAGCAGGATTTAAGCGCAAAAATATATAAAAATCTTGGAGCACAAGTAAAACACGTCAATCACTCTCAACTGAGAACTCTCTTTAAAATTCGGACAAATGTTTGTTGATTATTGGAAATAGCATTTCCAATGAATATACTTTTATCCATTTCTGGATTCGGAAATATTGTTTTCAGGCCAAGCAATATTGATTTGACGGACTACTTCTGAACGAGCTGGAAGTATTATAGCATTATTATCACTAGTGTGAATTATTGGTAGTTTAATTGGATAATTTAAATTATTTGGCCGAAGCATTAGAGAATCACATGTTCGTGTGGCAATTAATTATATTTTTTAAAGAACTCTATACCAATAATGCCGTCGCTAGGTATTGGAACATCTTGTCCGACTAAATGCAATTCGTGTGGAATGACATATTTTCCTGTAGATAATTCTACGAATACTAAACCTTTAGAAACTACTGAACCTTCACCAATTCCAGATATTTGGGTTCAATATCTAGCAATAGCGTAAATGCTTGCCTGTTTTTTCATTACTTGCTGGTTTTCCGAGTTAGCCTGAGTAACTCGAACATTGTTATTACCTTGATTATTGCCATTAATGTGCTTGTTGCCTCGGTTGGAATTGTTCCTTCATTGGCTATGACCACGGTAATTTGGTAATTTGGGATATAATTACCACGACCATTTGGTCTACCTCTTTGGGTGTAATAGTAATTATTACCTCTACCTCTGCCTCTCTGATACAACACAGTACTGGCACTTCCGGACATTTCAGTTCTGCAATGGATATATTTATCCATGACGTCATTGAAAGTGACGAAGTTTCCTTCTTCCAAGATAATACGAAGTTTGTCGAGTTTGCAGTTTTTAATCATAGCAAAAATTGATTCTTTTGGAGAGAATTTTTCTGCATTGTCAGGGTCTAAGCCACCATCAATATATGCTGCTTCGAGTTGCTTTCGCAAGTTGTCGATTGCAACGGTATATTGTGATGCTGTTTTACCTTCTTGTTTAATGTTAAACAGTTTCGCTTTTAACACGTCAGGTGATTCACTTTTGACGTTACCCTTTAGTTTAGTTATTATGGCAGAAATTGTAGTTTCATCTTGTACCTTGTACAAGATTGGGCCAGTTATCTTTGTTTTGATAACTTCAACGAACAAATCTTCTTGGTTGCCTTTTGTTCTCTCAACTATGCGTAGAGCTGCTAGGAACCGATTGAGTAACAGTTTTTTACCGTCAAATTCAGGGATAGATGATGAAACTTGTTTCACACATTCCCTATCCAAGGCTACTTGTTGTGCCATTTTGTCGGTTTTCTCGATCGTTTCTGTATCGCTGTTAATTTCTGTGTTTATTAGTGGTTAAGACTCATCTAAGTCGTTAAGCTGGGTTTCATTAAAATCAGCCAATAGAGTTAGATCTTCTGGAACATTTATTTCAATGTTCTGTCTAATACCGACAGCTTTCAATCTTGTATTTAAGGATTGTATAAATTTGAGACACTGTTTGGAATGCTCTTGTGTGAGCTTATCTTGAAGTTCATTTACTGCCTGTACTAAGTTATTGTATTGTTTTACCAGTATCTGAACATGGTATATAGGTGTTTCAACTTTAATTGGTGTATCTCTATTAACGCATTTGTATGACTTATTTGATCTTTGTAGTCATTAATGGTTTTCGCTAATGTATTCCATTCCATAATATTTTAGGAATGCTTAACGATGCAATCGCATCAGAAATATTATTGCCGGCCCTAGTATCGAGTGGTCTTGATTTATACATTTGGACTTGTTTATACATATGGCAAGGTACTAAGTACTTTTCCCTTTTTGATTTGTGAGTATTGAATTAATAGGCTAGTGTTATGGCCGAATGTGCTCATGTATTCGTTTCGAATTGATATATGCTAATGAATTCGCGATGTTTTTGTAAAGTAGTTAACGCGTTTATTCGAAAATTCGGGTCTTTTATATATATAGTGACGTATCCAGGTAATTACAATAACCATATTTGTAGTCATATTAATAAGATTAACATTGTATTTAACATAAAAGTTCCAAAGCATACCTAAGAAATTAATAATTAAATATAAAAAACCAAAAGTAGAAGAAACACCTACAAAAATAGAAAATACACCAGTTGTAAAAAAAGAAAATATTACACTTTACCCAAACTTAAACACCTGAGGACAGGCACTTTTCTAATGGTTGGGGGAGTGACATATCCATAGTCGCACCCACCCTTTAACATAACTTAGCACACAAGCATAAGTATAAGTATAAACATGTCCAATACTGTAAACAAAAAGCCTGGTGATAACATCGACATTGGTCAAGATCAAACTGTCCCCCTTCTGTAGACATAAACAATTCACCCTAAATATCACGCCACTGTCAATGTTCCCATCAGAGTACTATCCTTCACTCAATTTTGACTCAAGCTCTCTCAAATCGAAGTTTGCTAAGCGACCGCAACAGATAGATGAGTTAGTTAATATTCGGGAGGCAAATTTTAATGTACGCATTATAAGAAGTAGCCGTTAGTGAAAATAAAGAATTGAAATATATTTTTTTAAAATAACTAAACGTGTAAAACTTAATTATATATATTTAATGATCTTTATCCTTTTTGGAGTTTTTAACTCGATTAATGTAAAGAATTGTGAGTTTATATATTCCGTTTAGGGTGACGGCTCTGCCCGTAAAACGTTTTTTAATTATTTTATTGTGTTTTATTGTGTAAATGGTCAACAAAAATTGACAAACTGATACGATTCTTAAAATGAGCAGTAAGACCCACAAAGACGGTATATCTTCAGTGACCACGTTGGCCGTATTGTCTTGTGTTTGACTGTCGTCACTGCCATACCCACCCATATTGGAAAAGTTTATGATTTTGCATTAAAATTTATATTTTCTAACTCTGAGAGCAAGTGGAAGTAAATTAAAGAAAATCTATCAATGGCCTTCTTTTTTTTTGAACAAAAATTATTTTTTTCTTCCAAAAAAAAATTATACTTTAATATTTTAGTTTCTGTCATTTTTAATAATTTGTCTTTGAAAACTGTTAAATAATTGTAAATTTCAAAATTTAAATGTGTTATGTGTATATGTTAGTAAAAAGCCTAACGCTTTCGCGTATCGGCTTGAATTAGAGTTTATATTTAAGGGCAATTTAGGCATTGACTGGTTTCTGGTGCGAAGATACACCAGAACGAAGTTGTCGCTCGATGATTTCGAGATTCTTTATTTGTTCATTTCTCTCCTGGGGCGTTGTCGCTGTCTTGATAAGATCCTGTAGGAGTCTTCTTTGTGTAAAGTAGCGTAGTAGTAGTAGTAGTAGTTGTAGTAGTAGTAGTAGTAGTAGTAGTAGTAGTAGTAGTAGTAGTAGTAGTAGTAGTAGTGATAACTCAGTCTTACCCAGGTCCACTCTACAAGAAATTTGTAGTTTGCCGAGACGCGAAGTTGAAAAGGGGGGTATGGAGCCGTCGGGATGACTCTGCCACAGAGTGGTTGGTAATTCTGATAAGGAAAAAGGGAAGCCGCCGGAATCGCTCCGCTGCGGTTAGGTTAGAGTCGGCCTGCGTGATGGGTGCCGCTGGGACCGCTCCGCTGCAAGACGAAAGCCTACAAATGCACAGTTTCTACACAGACAACGCAAACACCGTTTTATTCAATGTACGTTCACTTCCGTTTTATTTATTTTATTAACCTGCCTAGCCTTGCTGCACCGTCAATTCTAGGTTGTTCTTCCCTAACCTGGCAGCTAACTCGCGGTCCCTAAACTCTGCCCTTCGTTACGTATGCATGTCCGATACTCACGTTTGCCGATTCCAAAGTGAAGTTGCTGATCGGCAGTAGCAGCTCACGACCCTCTTTTCGCCCTTTTTGCTTTGCAGCAAAAATCCTCCTTCTGAGCTTGGCTCTCTTTAACTCCTAAAATCTCAACAGAGTTTTAATTCGATTGCGCTTGCAATCGGGCTCTCTTAATTTAGTACGCATACCCTTAACTGATAAGTGACTTCATTTACTTCATTGTATTCTCATTATACTTAGCCTATGGTAACAATATGATTACTAATTATTTCATTTTTCTTTATATCTATGTTTGGGCGCGGGCCTCACTGTGACTCCGCGTCACACCTCTTAATAACAAAAAAATGAATTCAAATAGCAGCACAGAAAGCAATACAGACGCGCATAAATGTGTGTGAGTAAATGTAGAGAAATTCTTGGAATTTGCACTTGCTGCTGCACGTGTTTTGAGGCCAAAACACATTTTCTTTCGTGTTTCTTACCCGATCTTGATGTAGTTTTCATTAGTAGATTTTATTGTACTATAAAAATATTTGTGTATTCTCCAAATGACAATTGCATTTAAATTGTGGTTTAATTAGGTAATACAAGTTGGTTTACTAACATATCTAATAGCCTTATGGTAGTAGCGGGGAGTTGGCGATAGCTAAAAAATGATACTTGATATATATATATATATATATATATATATATATATATATATATATATATATATATATATATATATATATATATATATATATATATTATAGTGACATATCCATAGTCGCACCCACCCTTTTAACATAACTCAGCACACAAGCATAAGTATAAGTATAAACATATCCAATACTGTAAACAAAAAGCCTGATGATAACATCGACATTGGTCAAGATCAAACTGTCCCCCTTTGGTAGACATAAACAATTCACCCTAAATATCACGCCACTGTCAATGTTCCCATCAGAGTACTATCCCACGCATAATTGCTGACGCAGCTCAAACTTCACTCAATTTTGACTCAAGCTCTCTCAAACCGAAGTTTGCTAAGCGACCGCAACAGATAGATCAGTTAGTCAATATTCGGGAAGCAAATCTGAATGTACTCATTATAAGAAGTAACCGTTAGTGAAAATAAAGAATTGAAATATATTTTTTTAAAGTAATTAAACGTGTAAAACTTAATTGGCGCAGCCGGTAGGATACGTCGGGAAAAAAATAAAGATCGCTAAAGGATAATTAATTCCTAGATCTAAAACACAATCCGAAATTGTTGTCGGTGTGTAACAAACGTTTTCTCGAATACGTATCCGCAGAAGAACCTTCGAGTCATTAGTACTCTAATAACATTGACCCTTCGGGCTATAAAACTACTACAGTTAATAACGACTGGCTTTGCATATCTTTTGATCCCTGCAATACGTTATTACTGGGTCTTATCAATAAGACACACACACACACAAAAAAAAAAAAAAAAAACATTAAAACAATAATAATTAATCACAAATTAAAAACAAAGTGCAAAGAAATAAAAGTGCAAGAACAAAGTGCAAAATCAAAGAACTAAAAAAGTTCAAAGAACCACAAACTCAAAAAAAAACTATTTAAAAAAAAAAAAGCACCGAAAAGTGTATTACACTAAGATTATGACGATGGAATTATTAGAACAACACCTCAACCAGGCCCTTTCAACAGAAAATCTGAATGCTTTTATTAAAAGGATCGATTATATCCTACATCTTTATCCAACCCGAGATGTCAGACAACACAGCATCCTATACGGAGCCATCGAATTGCAAGTTGCTGGAGATGCACAGAGAGTCTCACAAAGGACAGCAGCTAACACTTGGCAGGAGTTGAGGAACGCACTTATTGAAGAATACAAAGTACAAACACCATTTGAAGAACTCCTTCGACGCCTATACAACACGAATTACCAGGGAAACGTCCGTAAGTTCATCGAGGATCTCGAAAATAAGTCTTACGTTATATTAAACAAGTTAGCTTTAGAAAATATACAATACGACCCTTTATACTAATGCTATGAATAACACAATTAAAGATGTTATTACAAAAAAATTACCCGATAGGCTTTTCATGATGTTAGCCAGATACGACATAACGTCGACACAGAAACTCAAACAAGTAGCACAAAGAGAAGGTTTATACGAAAATAGCGTAACTGATAGACCTAAAACTATTAACGTTCAGGGAAATCAAAATAACAATCGTAGGAACACGGGAAATGATCAGCAAAATGTCAACCCAGCCACCAGTTCAAGTGGCTATTCCAACACGAATCAGAGTTATCATGTAAAAAATAAACAGCATACTAATTCCGAAGAAAATCAAAAGGCTCACCACGAGTTCCAACAGAAATTAAATCAAGGTAGAACCCAAAACCCTTTAAACTATCAAAATCAGCCCCATTCACGCTTCAATGCGCCAAACCCTCCGACTAAACGTCAAAGAGATAGCAACAGTGGGCAGATGAAAATGGACACATCCGAAAATTTTCATCAGCAAGCCTCGGAACAAACAGAAGAAATCCATTCATAAAATTGATTATGAATGACGAAGTTTTAAAATGTGTCATTGACACAGGTTCAACTATAAATCTAATGAAAACAAACCGCTTAGATTTTCCAATATACAACGAAACACTTAAGGTTCACACCATAAATGGTGCTATTGAATTAAAACAAAGCATAATATTAGGAGCAAGCAAAATTTGTCCGAGTAATCAAAAATTCTATATTCACGACTTCTCAGAGCATTATGATGTTCTGATTGGAGAAGAATACCTTGAAGCATGTCAAGCGAAAATTGACTATGCACAAGGATCCGTAACCTTAGGAGAGTTTAACTTTTGTTTTAGATATAATGACGAAGAGGTCGAAGAGGACATGACCGCACAAGAGTGCCTTGATCCACCCTCAAAAGAGGACAGACCATTTAACTTCGCTATTAATAACGAATTGACAGAAAACAATGAGTTTAGGCTAGAGCACCTAAACTCAGAAGAAAAAGAAAAAATTAAAAATGTTTTACATAAATTTCGTGATATCCAGTACCATGAAGGTGACAATTTGACTTTCACTAGTACAATTAAACACAAAATTCTAACAAAACATGAGGACCCAATTTACAAGCGTCCATATAAATATCCACAAATATACGATGAGGAAGTAAACAAACAAATAAGCGATATGATAAAACAAAATATCATACGCAAATCCAAATCCCCTTACTGCTCACCAGTAATAATCGTTCCAAAGAAAAACGATGCATCTGGAAAGCAAAAATTCCGGTTAGTCATAGATTACCGCAATCTCAATGAACTAACTATTAATGATAAATACCCTATCCCGATCATGGATGAAATATTAGACAAACTTAGAAAATGTCAATATTTCACAACCATTGATCTAGCCAAAGGCTTCCACCAAATTCAAATGGATCCCGGTTCAATACCCAAGACTGCATTTTCGACTAAACATGGCCATTACGAGTACACTCGCATGCCATTTGGTCTTAAGAATGCACCTACAACGTTCCAACGTTGTATGAACAATCTCTTAGAAGATTTAATTTTTAAGGATTGTCTGGTCTACTTAGACGACATTATAATTTTTTCCACTTCATTGGAGGAACACATATTGTCGCTACAAAAAGTATTTGAGAAGCTTAGAGAAGCTTACTTAAAACTACAGTTGGATAAATGCGAGTTCATGAGAAAAGAAACTGAATTTCTCGGTCACATCATCACAACTGAGGGTATAAAACCAAATCCCAACAAAATACAAGCAATTGTCAAATTCCCAATTCCAAAAACCCCAAAAGAAATTAAATCATTTCTAGGATTAAGTGGTTTCTATAGAAAATTTATAACAAATTTCGCTAATATAGTAAAACCATTAACACTTAAATTAAAAAAAGGAGCAAAGATCAATATAAATGACAAAGACTACGAATCAGCGTTTGAAAAGCTAAAAGTACTCATAACATCCGACCCAATTTTAATATACCCTAATTTCGAAAAACCATTTTCATTAACTACAGACGCGAGTAATATGGCATTAGGGGCCGTCCTTTCGCAAGAGCATAAGCCTATATGCTATGCAAGCAGAACTCTCAACGAGCATGAGATAAACTATTCAACGATTGAAAAAGAATTATTAGCAATCGTTTGGGCCACTAAATACTTTAGGTCCTATCTTTTTGGTCGACAATTTCAAATCCTTAGTGATCACAGACCACTCGTCTGGTTAAAGAACATGAAAGAACCTAACATGAAATTACAACGATGGAAAATCAAGCTAAATGATTTTGATTTCCAAATTAAATATGTCCCAGGAAAAGAAAACTATGTGGCAGATGCTCTGTCCAGAATCCAATTAAACGAAAACTTTTTAGGCGAAGATACCATTAGCACAAGAGCAACTATACATAGTGCTCAGGAAGATAACAGTAATCATTTACAAATCACAGAAAGACCCCTTAATTATTATAATCGGCAAATAGAATTTGAAAAAGGAACCGAGAACGTAACAAAAGTTACAAATTACTTTCATAAAACCAACATAAAAATTACATACAAAGACATGACTAACGCACATGCCAAAGAATTAATAAAAGAATATTTATGTACAAAGAAAAGTGTACTATACTTCCACAATGAAGCAGATTTTCCAATTTTTCAAGAAGCCTACTTAGAAATAATAAGCCCGAATAATTTAACAAAGGCAATGAAAACTAGTAAAAAATTAATAGATCTTCAAACATTTGCAGAATTCAAGGAACTAATATTAAAAAAACACAAAGAATTATTACATCCAGGAATTGAAAAAACTATAAATTGGTTCAAAGAAACCCACTATTTCCCAGATTATCAAAATTTAATTCAAAATCTAATAAACGAATGTGAGATTTGCAACATCGCAAAAACAGAACACAGGGATACAAAATTAACTTTCGAAATAACTCCGGAAATCGCTAATATCCGAGAAAAATATGTAATGGATTTTTACATAGTAGGAGATAAACAATTTTTATCTTGCATTGATATCTATTCAAAATTTGCATCATTAATAGAAATAAAAAGTAGAGACTGGTTAGAAACCAAACGAGCTATAATACAAGTATTCAACCCATCGAAATAAAAGCAGACATAGACTCAGCTTTTATGTGCACAGCTTTACAATTATGGTTAAAATCAGAAGCAGTAATTATTAATATAACCACTAGTAAAAACGGCATATCCGACGTAGAACGATTTCATAAGACAGTTAACGAAAAATTAAGAATCATTAACAGCGACTCAGACGTCGAAAATAAACTTACAAAATTTGAAACAATACTTTACACATACAATCATAAGACAAAACACAAAACGACTAACAGAACACCAGCGGACATATTCATATACGCAGGTACACCAGAGTATGACACTCAAGCTAATAAAGAAACACAAATCAATAACCTCAATAAAAAACGAACAAATTATGAAATTGACACAAGATACAAAAATTCACCGTTAGTTAAATCAAAGACAACAACCCCGTTCAAGAAAACAGGAGAACTAAGACAAATCGACGATAAACATTTTGAGGAAACAAACAGAGGCAGGAAGATAATACATTACAAAACCAAATTCAAAAAGAAAAAAGAAGACTAATCAAAGTAAATATAACAATTACAGGTCAACAACAGACAGCGACCAGAACATACAAGCACCAGCTTAAACTAATTATTATAATATTACTATCAATAACTATAAACCATATAAATGCACAAAGCATTGAAATTAATCCTATTAAAGCCCATAACGGTTATCTCATATTCAAAACAGGAACCATAGACATTCCGACAGATTACGAATACCATTGTTTAACGGTTAACATAACAAAAACCGAAGAAACTTTTAACAATTTAATTGAAGAAACTAAAGAATTTAATAACCTAATACAAATCCAATACCTAGTAGAAAAATTAAACAGAAAAATAAACGGCTTAAAAATAGCCAAACGCAGCAAAAGAGGTTTAGTAAACATAGTAGGAACAGTATACAAATACTTATTTGGAACATTAGACCAAAAAGACAGAACAGAAATTGAACAAAAAATAAGCAGCTTAGCAGAAAACAGCGTTCAGGTAAACGAATTGAATTACATAATAGAAGCTATAAACAAAGGAATAGATTTCATGAACGAACTAAATCAAGAGACAGAAAAAGGAAAGAAATTAGATATCCTTATATTTAACTTACAACACTTTACAGAATATATAGAAGACATAGAGATGGGAATGCAGCTCACAAGATTAGGCATTTTTAACCCAAAATTATTAAAACATGACTATTTGTTGCATGTTAATTCAGAGAAATTGTTGAATATAAAAACTTCTACTTGGCTTAAATCAGATACAAACGAAATACTGATAATATCCCTTATTCCTCGAGAAATAATAAAAAACCCGGTATTTGAAATAATTCCATACCCAGACGAAAATAATAACATTTTGACAGAAATAGCTCATGAAAAATATTTTACACAAGACAAAAAAGTTTATAGCAAAGAAACAAAAAAATTAATTAATAATGAATGCATGACAGGAATTTTAAACCAAGTAACATCAGAATGTAGTTATACTAAAACTTTCAAAAATTTTACTCAAAACATTTATGTAAGCAATGATGTTATAAAAATAGAACCACTTTCGTTTGAACAAACGAAACAAATTATAAACGAACACACAAAATTTAACAATGTATTCCAGATAATTACAATAACCATATTTGTAATCATATTAATAAGTTTAACACTTTATCTAACATATAAGTTCAAAAGCATACCTAAGAAATTAATAATATAATATAAAAAACCAATAGTAGAAGAAACACCTACTAAAATAGAACATACACCAATTGTAAAAGAAGAAAATATTACACTATACCCAAACTTAAACACCTGAGGACAGGCACTTTTCTAATGGTTGGGGGAGTGTCATATCCATAGTCGCACCCACCCTTTTAACATAACTCAGCACACAAGCATAAGTATAAGTATAAACATATCCAATACTGTAAACAAAAAGCCTGATGATAACATCGACATTGGTCAAGATCAAACTGTCCCCCTTTGGTAGACATAAACAATTCACCCTAAATATCACGCCACTGTCAATGTTCCCATCAGAGTACTATCCCACGCATAATTGCTGACGCAGCTCAAACTTCACTCAATTTTGACTCAAGCTCTCTCAAACCGAAGTTTGCTAAGCGACCGCAACAGATAGATCAGTTAGTCAATATTCGGGAAGCAAATCTGAATGTACTCATTATAAGAAGTAACCGTTAGTGAAAATAAAGAATTGAAATATATTTTTTTAAAGTAATTAAACGTGTAAAACTTAATTATATATATATATATATATATATATATATATATATATATATATATATATATATATATATATATATATTAGAAGATACATGTCAAGCTTGGTGACTCTAGCTCTTATTATTTACCAAAATTTCAAGTCTCTTGGTGCACCGCGTCACAAACTAAAATTATTACAAATTACTCGATAACCAACTATTTTTTTTCCACGATGCTCAAGCTATGAAAAATTGTTAAAACCGTCTGATTCCCAAGCACCCTCTATTTCGTTCCATTCACAAAAGATGGTGACTATTAGTAGATTATCGTCAGATTAACAAAAAAATATTGTCTGACAAGTTCCCACTTCCAAGAATAGGAGATATCTTGAGCAAGTATTCGATTCCTCCAGATTAAACTTCAGAAAGATTCTCGAAATATAACGTCTTTTTCAACGAGCATTGGCTCCTATCGCTTCACGCGATTACCATACGGGTTAAAAATAGCTCCAAACTCATTCCAAAGAATGATGACAATAGCATTTTCCGGTCTTGAACCTTCCCAAGCTCTTCTATATATGGATGACTTGATAGTTATTGGTTGTTCAAAACACATGATTAAAAACATAACATATTTTTTTGATGTGTCGGAAGAACAACTTTAAGCTACATCCAAAAAAAAATGCTCATTTTCCATGCACGAAGTAACTTTTCTAGGTCACATGACAGCACTATTACCGACGTTTTAGTAAAAATGTTCTGATTATTCTCGCCACATAACACGTTAATGCAAAAAGAATGTTAAATTCGAATGCATAGCTGAATGTCAGTCAGGTTTTGAATACCTAAAAAGAGAATTAATTAAGCTACAATACCCTGATTTCAGCAAAGAATTTTGCATTACAACCGACACAAGTAAGCAAGCGGAGTCCATTAGTATAATTATATTGCAGATGCGTCATCTATGACCTACTTAATTTTTTTTTCTTAGGATAAACTTTAGGTTTTTACTTTATATAATATATTTTTATAATAATTGCATATATCCTTTTTTCCCGATTGGACACGGAATGTATTATAAAATAAAATTTTTGTATCGATAATTACCTCTTTTTTTTATATATATTTTTTTGTAATTATATATTGATAATTACTTTGTTGCTGATCAGGCCTAAAATACATTTTAATTAACTTGAAATTTTAAAATTTGATTAATAAACTTGTAATATTTATGTTAGTCCGCTTCTTCCTGTTTTGCAACAGGGTGTTGATCTGCTTGAGTCCCTCCTCGTTGTTTCCTAGGCGCCAGCTTGGCGTCGACGGTGCTGACACGCTGACCCTCCCTCGCAGCAGTCTCTCTTTTGTACTCCTCTATTGTTAGTGCTAGCCTCCAGCACTTCCTTATTATTGGTGCATCCGTTTGCGTTATTGGTGCTCTTTCTGCGAACGTCGGTGTGTTTGATTCTATGCTTTCCGTGTGACGTTGTTGCTGTTGTTGTTTCTGTTGCTGTAGCCGCAGCTCCTTTTGAAATTATCGTTCCTGCTTTTTGTGGCTGCGCTTAATTAGTGTATGTTGAATGTGCATTTTGTAATTCATACCAAGTGCTGTTTTGTTTCCGGATTGCGTCTTTGCCAGTAGACGGCTGCTTTTGGATTGTTGCTTGTCTTATTTGCTGTTGCTAATTTTGTTATTGTTGTTTATGGTATTGTGCACTTTTATCTTTTAAATCAAATATTTTGTGAATTAGTTTTTCACTGTTTTTGTAGTATATTACAGAATATATTTCCCTCGTTGAGCGTCCTGACACGTTCGCCATGTAATGAAACAACTCAAGCACGTCAGTACTGGTTTTCAATGATCTTTAGAATGTTCTTTATTCGGAACTCTGTATATAGATATTTCTAGCGGGTATAACCCGGCCTTGCCCGTGGCACGTATGTTATAAAATCAATGTTCTCAAACAAATTTGAAATGATTTTGAAACTGATCGGACGGTAAACAAATAACTTTCATACAAAAGTTTTCCCCCAATTTACCACTGTTGCGAGTGGAATTTCCCAAATCGCTGAAACACGTATTCATTACATTCTTATGTAGAGCTTTGAAAATAAGTTTGAAGCAGATCGGACACAATTTAAAACTTCGTACAAAAAATCTTTGAGTCGCATTCCACCCGAAAAAGTTTGGATTCTGCAAAAAGTGTGCAACATGCCTGAAATGATTTTTCTTATAGATCTTTGGAAACGAATTTGAGCGCGAAACGTCACCCACAAAATTTTTCAAAATTTCCATTTCCACCAAGGAGGAACGGATTTTTCATGAAGTGTAAAACACCCCTTAAATGAATTTGAACAAAGATCTGTGAAAATAAGTGTGGGGCCGATCGGATGGTAAACAAAAAACTTTCATACAACCGTTTTCCGCCAAATTACCACTGTTGCGGGTGGAATTTGCCAAATCGCTGAAATACCTATTTATTAAGTTCTTATGTAGAGCTTTGAAAATAAATTTGAGGCATATCGGACACAATTTAAAACTTCGACCAAAAAATCTTTAAATCGCATTCCTCCCGAAGAAGTATGAATTCTGCGAAAAGTGTGAAACGCGTATTAAATGATTTTTGTTATTGATCTCTGGAAATGAATTTGAGCGCGAAACGTCACCCACCATTTGCACCAAGGAGGAACGGATTTTCCTAAAAGTGTGAAACACCCCTCAAATGAATTTGAACAAAGATATTTGCAAATAAGTTTGAGGCCGATCAGATGGTAAACAAAAAAGTTACATACAAATGTATTTCGCGATTTTTCCACACTTGCGGGTGGAATTTCTTGAAACCCCGTCTTAACGTGCACCTACATCACATAAGGTAGCTACAGTGAAAATTTCAGTTTCCTAGCTCTTACGGTTTGGGCTGTGCGTTGATCATCAATCAGTCAGTCAGGACAAACAGTTATATATATAGTGATATACTAAAAAAATAAGAAAACCAACTTTTATTGTAAAAGTAAACGAACAATAGAACTATGTTGGGTAAAATTGTACAAATCTAAAATTCATAGAATTTATAAAAAAATTTTTAATAACAAAAATTATTGCGATTGTGATTGGAATATTTTTACCCAGGCTATTGTATAAATATGGGTGGAAAAAAAT
This sequence comes from Drosophila borealis, assembly GCA_035045885.1. Lineage (NCBI taxonomy): Eukaryota > Metazoa > Arthropoda > Insecta > Diptera > Drosophilidae > Drosophila > Drosophila borealis. Next base: position 4,558 of record JAWNOR010000012.1, on the reverse strand, counting down.
GCAAGGGAGATGATAATACTGCCAATGTTGCTAATGGCTTTCAGGCTGCACGTACACCGCCAACATGCGTAACCCGCCAGTACAACAGAAGCAGCAGGCCCAGCCGATGCCATCGCAGCTGAAAAGGAAAAACCAAGATAAGCTTGTAAAGGGTCTAATCCCGAAAATGCTATTGTCATCATCCTTTGAAAAGAATATGGCGCTATTTTTAATCCATATGGTTATCGTGGGAAACGATAAGAGCCATTGCTCGTTGAAAAAGACGTAACATTACATTAAGTCCAAGCATGCAAAATATTTAGCTCTTCCTAATTGATCAAGAATATCATCTATTCTTGGTAACGGAAATTTGTCTGAGAATAGTTTTTATTTATTTGACGACAGTCTATAACTAATCGCCATCTCTTGGTATGGGATCCCGGTAATCCCTTTTTTGGAACGATAGGTATTGGGCTGTTATATTCCGATACAGAGGGTTCCACAATTTTATCCGAGATGAGTTTTTCGATTTGTTTATTTACTTCTTCTATATGAGTATGAGGAATTCTGTAATTTTTTATGTACACTGGCTCAGCATCTTTAAGTCTCAATTCTTGTTTATACAAATTGTTAGTTGTTATTGATTCGGTTTTAAGTCCGAATATGTCTGTATACTTGGCGCAGAGATCTTTTAGTTGTTTTTTAATAATTGGGAAAGGTTCTTTGGTAATTTTTTCATCACCATTTCCTGGCGATCTTTGCTAATTTCTTAGACTGTTTCATAGTCACTTAGCTTCTCTATTTCAATGTTAAGATTTACTATTTTTATTGAATTTTTTGTATTTATTTATTTATTTATTTATATGGGGTCGACGAAACGAGTGTCTTCCAATTATTGAACACATTACAAATACAATTAGAAAAATTAAATGCTAAAAGCCCAGATAGAGAACAGAAATTTCAAATAGCATCACCGACCGATGGAGGTGTTTTATTTGCCAGTCCGGCTAACTGTGCCCCTTTTCACAGCTAATTTTGTCAGTGACGCTATTAGAGCCTACATTTAAGAACAAGGGTGTAAGCAGGAAAAAGTGTTCTTACGTAAAATTTAAAATAATGTTAATTTGCTATATTATTTAAGAATATACCATAAATAGGAGAAAAGAAAGGAGGAAGATTGTTAATGAAGTATAGAGCTGTATGCCAGATATACAGAGTGTTAAGTAGATAGAATAAAGAGATAGTATTGGGAAAGTAATGGGAAATCACCGACCCGGTGGGGGAAAATTTACCGCCAGTCCGGCTATCCATGCCCCTGCTCATAGCTGGGAATGGTCAGTGACTTCCCGAAGGTATCCTGTAAGCAACGATTTTATTAGGGGTGGAGAAAGTTCGGTAGAGAAAACTTGATGCAACTTTTGTACTTTTTACATAGCACGCGAAAAGAATTGTGCATAGCGTAGTCTGTTGTGCAAGTTATCACCCAGCCCGCAAGGCAATTCTTATTGCAATCATAAACAACATTTCAGTATAAGTCGCTATCCCAATTACTTAGCCCTTTCAGACTTATTAGACCCATTTCTGCTAACATAAATATCAAAATTCCCGGCTCTAACATAAACATAACAGCGCAACCACTTAACATAAAGATCCATATTCTCATGCGCAATTCATCGATCATATTCCTACGCAATTCATAACGTAAACTAAAGGCCCAGTCTCTAGAGCCGCAATTGCTAACGTAAACATGACTCCAAGCGTCTAGCTTACGCAAGCCGCCACCGCGAGCTTTTAAACTTTAAGGAAAGAAGCTTTAGCATAAACACAGCTGATTCGCAGCATAAGATCACCGCGAGCTTTTGAGCTTTTAGAGAATAATAATATCATAACCATAGCTGACTTGCAGCATAAGTTCACAATTGTACTTTAGTTCTTATCTTGGATGAAAATAAATAGGAAGCCTTCAGCCTCCCACTAAAAAAATTTTTTTTCCAATTGGTAGCCACTAATTGGTTAATTGGCGCCCAACGTGGAGCGCTTATGAACACAAAAAAGGATAATTAAAAGAAACAAAATCCTTAGTGATTCGCGAGTGAGCAAAAGTGCCGATTTAGAAGTTCAAGATTGTCTCAAAAGAGCATTAAAAATTTTCTAAGAACGAAAATATCGAGTGCCTCTAAAAGAAACATTAAAAATTTCCGACGAACGGAAATACCCTGTTTCTGAAAACTTGAAGAGTAATGAAAATTCCCTGAGCTGAAAATATTGATTGTTCACAAGACTTAAAAGTGAAACCAAGTTTTCCCATTCAAGTTAAATGAAAACATTCCAAAAAAAAAAATTAATCAATCAAAGAAGCGAAACAAATATTTTCGCCAACAAAAATTTTTCACCAATCAAAAAAAGGTGTATCAAAAACTTTTAACCGAATAAAAAATATCACGTCAACCTGAGACCCCCTTCAAAAGAATACCCTAAAACCCAGAAGGAAGGAAGGAAGGAAGACTTGAACGATATATAATCACCCATAAAGAAAGACCTTTTACGTGAGCCATCATCATTTACTTTTAAAAGAAAATTTTAAATTAAAATTTGTGTAAACATTTTTTAGAATAATAAGTGTTATAAACTGGATAACCAAATAGAAAGTTTAATTGAAGATTTTCAAAATTTAAAAATGGCTAATAATAATAACTTGACAGCTGATTTGGTAGCTCAGTTGATTGCAACTCAGACCAGAGCGCTTCAAGAGCAAATTACAGAATTGAAGTTACAAATCACTCTCTCATCTAATAATGAACAAGAATATAAGATTACTGAAATAAATTACCCAATTCGTTGCGATGAATCTTTTGATGTTATCAAGTCCATACCAGAATTCTCAAGCAGCTATAATGCATATGTTAGTTGGCGCGAAGCCGCTTGCTGTGCCATGCGAATGTATAAAGAAGGAAGTAGAAAGTACGTAGGTGCTTTAACAATATTAAGAAATAAAGTAACAGGTAAAGCTAATGACACCTTGACTAATCACGGTACCGTTCTTAATTTTGAAGCTATACTTGCAAGATTGAATTTCGCCTACAGTGATAGACGACCAATAATAGAACATGAGTTAAGTATTTTACGACAAGGTAGCTTATCCGTTCTCGAATACTACAATTTATTTAATAAAAAACTAACCCTTTTGATAAACAAAACTATTATGACGTATGGTGACAAAGCCAACATCATTACAGAAATGAATAAGAAAAACAGAGACAACGCTTTAAGAATTTTCATCACAGGTCTTAACGGTTCTCTATCAGAAGTTTTTGTTCTCCCTTAAACCTGAAAATTTGCCTAATGCTTTGGCAAAAACTCAGGAACTGGAAGCGAGTTACCAAAGGGCTAACTTCGCTTACCACCATTTCACAAATACCCATCAACGTAATAATCCAAACCCAGGGCATAACAATCAGCAAAAGAAAGCTGAATCCCCAAAACAACCTAATAAAAGGTATGATAATCACTTAAGGTTCAATCAGGTTCCACAAAATCAAATTTTTGCGCAAAGCAACAAGACTCCTCAACCTCCACCGCAGCCCATGGATGTAGACAAATCCATACAACTACAAAATACACCTTATCCGTATCATCCCTAAAATCGAAATTCGGTTCAGCAACCTAACAAGCTCATGCGTATCAATAACCTTGAGGAAGACCATATTTTAGAAGAAGAGGGGGAGAACTCCCCTACCTTTTCAGAATAGACAAAAAATTAAATAAAACTTTAAAAATATTAATTGACACCGGTGCTACCGCTTGTTATATAAAATAGGGTATATACGATAACGCAAGAAGAATTAGTTATAAAAAAAAGAATTAAAACTGTAAATGGCTACAGTATCATTACTCATTTTCATAACATAAGCATATTTGGCAAACGCCACAGATTTTATGAAATTAACAATCTAGACGCAGATCTATTAGTCAGCTATAATCTACTGAAGGAGATTAAGGCAGTAATCGACTTGTCAAAGGGAACTTTGCTTTATAATGACAAAAAGGAAAATATTAATTTTACAAAACATGTCCAAGAAACGGTTGGCCATTTAAAAAGTTCAGACGAAGCCTATAACGTTGCTTCGTATTTGAACTACCAAAGTGGGAAATGTAAATCATTTTCTTTATTTAATGTATCCGATACAAAATCATCGTCTTTAAGTAACGCTGATAGCCCACGTATCGAAAAAACTAAAGTTGACGATATTCTTAAGGAAGAAAAGCTAAAGAAATTAAAACTCAAAAAGAGCAGACGTCGAAAGATGTCGGTATCCTCTACAACAAGTTCTTCTTTATGCAAAATAAATCATACCATTAATGAAATTGATAATTTGAATATCCTTGAGCAACAAGTCGTTCAACAAATAGTGTCAACCATAGTCACTCCATTTTAGAACAGATATTAGAGGAGAGATAAGAACATTAAACGAGACTGCAATTTACAGTAAACAATATCCTTATCCTTATCCTGACTAACAATTTTGTTAGTCAGGAAATAAACAGGATGTTAAATGAAAATATAATGAGGCCCAGCAGA